>BDDC01000199.1:617-17004 GCA_001662425.1 Chlamydomonas sphaeroides | reverse complement strand
GGGGCGGGGGCGGCAGCCGGGGGCGGGGTGGTGGTGGTGGTGGCCGAGGGCGGGGGCGGGGGCGGCGGTAGGCGCACTATGGCAGCTCGGGACCCGGGACCAGGACGGTAGGGGGCAGTGATAGCTGGCGTGCGAGCAGGCGATAGATAAGGCTAGTCGAGAGTAGGGCAGAGTAGTGCGGTGGAACCCAGCTGTGAAGATGTCTGGGCGAAGTAGCACGGTAGGTAGGATGACGTCAGCGCTCTAAATGACATATTGACACAGCGCAGGATGCTAGGCGACGAGCGCCTACGGTACGTTTTGAAGTCGGGTGTTGGTGCGGAGGGGTGTGCCGGCCCTCGCTGCGTTACGCGGGGCGAACATGTCGATGGTGGTATGCGCGGCGGCCGGCGTTGGGCGGGGGGCAGTTGGTGGCAAACGGACGCCGGCGTTCGGCCAAAGGAGACGATGGACAGCCACGCGCGCCAAGAGTAACACGCATCGAGTGGCGCACCGTTGCCTGCGCCCCATCCCTAGCCCGCCCGTATCATCGCCTGCTCAGCAGCCAGGCGGCAGCCCGTCGCTTGAGCGAGCACCTTCGCAGCCGTGCCCTTCTCGACTTCAACGCCGGTTCTTCAGTGAACGCCGTGCCCTTCTTCGGCCAGCCTACGGCGCGGCGCAGCAGCGCCCATAGAAACCCAACACAGTACCAGCAGGTATGCATAATGCAATCAGTTCTCATCCTGCGCAATTCCGTGCAATGCGTACTAGGCCTGCGCTACCCCCAAGTCCACGCTTGCTTCCAGCAAGGACCCCTCCGCTGCCCGCTGCGCCATCAGCAAGAGACTGCCCACTACCACGCCTGCGCCTCCCCGCTCCCACCTAGCCCTACAGCACTCTCCTACACGCCTCACACAACCTGCGCTCGCACCCAGCCCCCCGCCTCCCCACCGGCCGCCGCCCTACCAGTCGTCCGCGCCCACGCCCTTGCTCTTCTTGCCCTTGTTGGCCTTGCTGCTGTTGCGCGTCGCCCGCGACATGGCCGCCCGCTGGCTCTGCTTACGCCGCTGCGCCGTCACAATGCTCTGAACCTCCGTGTCACCCAGCTTGGGCCGCGACCGCCCGCCGCCGCCGCCCGCGCGCTGCGGCCGGCTCGGCCCCGAGCCGCCGCGCTCGCGCCGCTGGCGCGCGCCGCCGCCCTCCTCGGCGTCCTCCTCGCCGCTGCCGCTGGGCCCGTCCTCGTCCTCGCCCTCCTCCTCCTCGCCCGCGCTGCCGCCTTCACCCGCCGCGCGCTCCGCTCTCCGCGCGGATGACCTCGCGGCCACCGCATTAAGCCGAGCGTCCACATCGCTTCCGGCCTCCTCCTCCGCCAGCACCCCGGGCTCCTCTCCCTCCCCTTCCCCTTTCCCCGCCCTTCTCCCGCTACCCTCCGCCCCCTCCTCCTCCTCGCTCTCCTCGCCCTCCTCCCCTTCCTCGTCCTCGTCCTCGTCTTCGTCCTCGTCGTCCTCCTCATCCTCCGCCCCACGCTCCGCCGCGTGGTACTCCTCCAGAACGTGCTGGTACTGCTTCTTAAAGCCGCTCGCCTCCAGCGCAATGTCCAGCCCGCCGCCGCCCAGCTCGGCGCCGGCGGCGACAGCCGCGGCCGCCGCCTCCGCGTACGACGGCCGCACGTACGGCAGGCTGGGGTCCTGCTCGGGCAGGCAACGGCCAAGGGCAGGCAGACAGGCGGGGAAAGATGAACGACAGCCACAAGCGACAGCCACAAGGGCCAATGACTATGCCTGGCCTGCTGCAACGCGGCCGCGTCGCATCCTCCCTTCCCTTTTTCCTTCCGGGGAAAGGCCTCCCGGGGCGCATCCTCGCCCACAGAACCCTTGCCACGCTGCTCATGCCATGGCGCATGCGGTGCCTGCCAGCCAGCGGCCTCCCACAATAACAGCTGGCCCCCGGCGCGGCCCCCAGCGCCACCGCCAGCGCCCCCAGGCCGCGTGCAGGACCCAGGGGCCTTCCGCCTGCATCCTTTCCCTCGCACCCGCCTGCCGCACTCGCCCGGGCTCGTACGCGGCAGGCTCCTGTCCACAATACCCCGGCGCCCTACTGAACAAGTCGACCCGTCGGGCCCATGCCAGCCGAGGCGCCGCGGCGTAAGCCCTGTCCTCCTGGCGCACCTGCTCGGGCACGTATCCAATCTTCTTGCTGAAGAAGCGGATGATGCACTCCACGTCGCGCACAAAGAGCTCCTCCGCGTTGGCGTGCGTTATGGACACCATCTGTGGAAAGTCGATCAGCGTCAGCTCCTCGTCGTCGTCTGGGCACAAGGAGAGGAAGGGAGGCAGGGCCAGGCGCGGGTTGGAGCTCAGCATGACCTAGCCTTGCTGCACGCACGAAGGGCGGGGAGCGGGAGGGAGGGAGGGGCAGTAGCGGCAAGGCGGGGGTGCAGGCGCGGGAGGGCCGGGATCAGTGGGCCGGCCTCCCGGCACCATCTGCGGCTGCCGCAGGCAGGCCCCGCACGCCGGCGGCTGCGGCCACAGACAGGGCCACCGCCCCGTGGGCCATGGTGCAATAGCCTCATTGGGGAGCAGCAGCAGTACCTTCAGCGCTATGACAGCCACCAGCGGTTCAGGCCACTCACTGATGAGCAGGTTGAACTCGTTGAAGTCGCAGTGGATGAGACCCTTGGCCGCCAGCCGCGAGATGAGCTCCATGCACGTCAGGTACACGCGCGCGGGGTGCGCCATCTCCCGGATCTGCCGGAGCCAGGGGCCGGGGTCGGGAGGGGCAAAGACGCGGTGTGGCTCGAGCGGCGGGGAAGCTGGGTCAGGACGACGGGGCTGCGACCGGTGACTGCGCGGCTGCTAGGGACCGCTGGCGAGGCGTGTGAGGGGTCCTGAGCAGCGAGCGCTGCGTGCTGTGGCCGGCAGCGCCTGGCTGCCTGTAGCAGCCGCTGGGGGCCGCATGTGGTGGGAACCTCTGGTGGGTGGGAGACAGCGACGGTGAGCAGCGGCTTGCGCCGCTGTGCACCCAGGTCTCCAGCCCCGGCTGGCCAGCCACCGGCTGGGCAGCAGGGAGCGGCGCCGCTGCCTGTCTGCGCCACCAGGCGTGATGGCGCTGGGCTGCAGCTCCGTGCCCGGTCCCGGCATGCCATCAGCACGGCGGCTTGGATGCGGTCAGAGATGGCAATGGCCACGGGCCGCACAGGGCTGGCACGGGGTGCGCAGCGCCCTCGCTGCACGACCTCAGCACCGCCAACCGTCGCCGCAACGGGTTCCCGCCAAAGGAGGGGCTTCCGGCCTGCAGGCTCGCCCGTCGCTTGTGGCGGCTGAGGTGTAGCATGCTGTGCTGTTCAGCTCGTGGCAACGCGCGGCACTCCGCGCGCACCTGCACCATGGGGCGGGCGTTCACCAGCCCCATCAGCACGGCGTGCCGGTTGTTGTCGATGGCCTGGGGCACGGGGAAGCCGTGCTCGTACAGCGCCTTCATGAAGGCGAACTCCTTAAGCGCGGCCAGGCGGCTGAGGTAGAGCCAGCTGAAGTTTTGCCGCTTGCCCAGGTAGTCGCGCTTGGACTTGACCGCGCGGAACGACGTGCGGCCCAGCCGGTGCATTTTGAGCGCAAAAACCTCGCCGTCATCGTTGGTGACCTCGAAGATATCGGACTCCTTGCCGACGCCAATCTGGCGGCCCACTCCGCTGATATGGCCCCTGGCGACGAGCGCCCGGATAGCCAGGAAGTCGTAGCCCATATATGTGAGCCGATAGCCGTCATAGTACTTGCCGTCGTGGTGCAGCAACTTGTGCCGCATGAGCGTCTTGATGCTCTTGAAGGCCCCGCCATGCTTCAGCCCAGATATGCTATCTATCAGCTCTAAGGGCACGAGCTCGTGGTTCTTTTGGCCCATCTCGACCGCCGTGAGCACACGGAAGTCATCTTTGCTGAGGTATCGCAGTACGTTCACGTCAAGCTTCATTGCAACGTGCGACTGCGCATATGGTCCGGTCAAAGAGTGTGGGTGTATGGAATATGACGAGGGGCGCCGAGAATTGCAAGCGTCGGCATCCGTGACCACGCCCGTAAGGGCCCGTACTGTACGGCCATGCCCCAGCTCGGGCACACAGCCAGCGAGCATGCCACCTTTCACCTCGCCATCAACCCAGCAAAAAATGCAAACACTCTAAGTGCGAACGCATGTATGTGCACGGCTTTCAGGGCCTCTCGTGTCCCTCTTCATGCGCCAGTGCGGCCGCCGTCCCTTTCCCGCTCCCCCATCCCGGTCCCGCTCCCCCATCCCGCTCCCCCATCCCGCTCCCCCATCCCGCTCGCTCCCCGAGGGGTCGCTGCAACGTGCGACCCCGCAATACGAAAGCACACATACCGGCACTGCTAATTTTTCGCACACATCCGCAACCCCTGCCGCCGCCCACAGAGGAGACGGCCACCCTGCTCCGCGCTGCACTCCAGTTTGCGCCTTCTTGCCATCCCACTCCGTCCCATTCACGCCAAACAACGCTGTGATGAGCTAAATAGCCACGCAAACTAGTCCTCGAACACCACCGTCTTGTTGCCGGCGACCTGTACGTGGCAGCGAGCAGCACAGGGAACACGCAGGACAGCAGAGGCGCGCGTTAGCACCCTCCTCCGAGCCCTCGCCGACACCAACGGCCCTCAGCGTTTCTTGCCCAGAGCCGGCCAAGAACCCCTCCCCCTACAACCCCTGTCCTCCGTCTGCGCTTCCCTCCTCGTCACCGTAGCTCCCAGCAACCCCCGCACCATGACGCGGTCGTCGACGTGCCACCGGACGGCCCTCGCCAGCACCAGGCGCTCCAGGTCGCGGCCCTTGCGGATCATGTCCTCCACACTGAAATGGGCAGCGCGAGGGTTTGCCGAGGGGAACAACAAACACGTTAGCTGCCGGGTTCAACAGCAGATATGTTATGGTAGCCAAACTCCAAGCCAACAGCTTGGGCTCAACGCTGGGGATCCGCAAGGGCGAGCCAGGAGCCGCAGGCAACGCAGCCGCGCAGCTGAGTGCCGGTGCAGGACCTCCACCACGGCCACCCTGGCTTCTGCCGCGCCCCTCCCCGCCCGCCCGAGTCCTCCACGCCACGCGCCACGCCGCGCGGCGGGACATCACGGCAGGTGGCGGCGCGCGCTGCCCCCGCCCACTGTCGGGCCGCTGCGGCAGCACGTGCCTCTCCGCCGGACCCCTGCCCCACGATCCGCCCGCGATGCCCCCGCCCTGGGATGCCACCTCCCGCGACCCTGCCCAGCCACGGCGGCCGCACTCGCCTGTCGCGGTGCGTGATGCGGGTGACGGCCTGGTCAATGATGGGGCCCGCGTCCAGCTCGGCCGTGGCAAAGTGCGCGGTGGCGCCGATGATCTTGACGCCGCGCTCGTGGGCGCGGTGGTAGGGCCGCGCGCCTTCGAACGCCGGCAGGAAGCTGCGGCGGCACCAGGCAGCCCCGGGCAGGGCAGGGCAGGAAAATAGTGGGCGATGGGCAGGGACCACAGGGACCACAGGAACCGAGGAGGCGGGAGGAGCAGTGGGAGGATGGGCCACCCGGTGCGGTGCGCGGTGCCGCGCGCGGGCGCAAGGGGTGGACAGCGCGGGCTGGTGCGGAGCGGGCGGCGTGCCGGCCGCCGGGGTGGGTGCGTGACGTGGCGGGTAGGACTGGCCTGTGAGGCGGCCCTCCCCCTGTGCCGCACCTGTGGTGGATGTTGATGGTGTGCTCCCAGTGCCGCTCGCAGAAGCCCTGCGTGAAGATCTGCGGGGATGGGGGTGAGGGGCGAGGGCGCGCGGGGCACTGAGGTACAGCGGTGCCATGGGCCGTGCGTCGCCGCGCGGACGCCCGCGCCCTGCGCCCGCTCAGCCCAGCCAGCCGGGCCGCGCGCGCTACGCGGCCCTACCACAGCACAGCTACATGTGTCGCATAACAAGCCCCAGAGCCCCATCATCACTGGCTCTCCGCCCGGCCTGCCCACCTAGCAGTTGGGCTCCACATCCACCCGCCCAACCATGGCCCTACCGACGCCCCACCTGCATGTACCGAGCCAGGATGATGACATCGATCTGCTCCTTCTCCAGCAGCGTCTCCAGCGCCCGCTCCTGCGCCTCCTTGTCGCTCTTGTCGATGGGCAGGTGCTGGAACGGAACGCCAAACGTGTCTGCGGCGCCGGGGGAACACACGGCGCCGCCGGGCACGCGCGCAAACGCAGCAGTGACGTGCGGCCAGCGGCAGCCGCCAAAGCGCTTCAATGACTTCCATGCTGGTTCTAAAGCAAAAAAAGCCAGCGCGCTGCGGGCAACACGGCAGGCGAACTTCCCAGTGTAGCCGGCCGGCCCCAAGGCTGGCGGCCTCTAGCTTGGTGCCCCTCCATGCGCGCCGCGTCGCTTGGCGCAGCAGCACACGGCGCCGCATCCGCCTCCAGCGGCTCGCGGCATCACCAGGTGCACATACCCCAAGGGCCCATGGGGCAGGTGCGCGCACACGTGTGGCCTGCTCACCCGCGATGTGGCGCAGGTCGGGGTGGTTGCTGATGATCATGGGGATCTCGCACCGCAGCTCGCCTGCGCCAGGGGCCGCGGCAGGAGGGCCGGGGCGAGCGGGGAAGGCGAGCCGTCAGACGGCCCAACACGCAGGAGCAGGCATGCCCCGTGTGGCCACACGCGCGGCTGGCGGCCGTGCGTGTCGGGGGAGCGCGGGGCGAGGGGTCCATGGGGAGAAGGTGGGGAGGTCTAGCACGTGCGCCGGGCCCAGAGCAGGGCCCAGGACGAGCCGGAAAGCGCGAAGGGACGCCCCACACCGCCAGGGGTCCCCTGCAGCCAGCCCAGCAGAGGACGTTTTCCCAGGGCCCACGCGAACATCACCGTGACATCCCCGTGTGGGCGCACCCGAGCGGTGGCGGATGAGGAGGTCGTACAGGCAGTGGTCCTGCTTGGACACCAGGATGGCTAGCCGCTTGATCTTGTTGGTGTACGCAAGCTGAGGGCACACCAGCGAGAGGAGTGGTGGGGAGGTTGGGGAGTGGGGGTGGGGGGGTGGGCACGCGCAGGGAGGGGACTGGTGCGGACGGCAACCAACGGGGGAGCGACCCATGGGGGTCGGACCTCTGGGCGGAGCCGCCACCTGTGCGGTACGCATTCGCAACCCCGCTGCACACTGGTGCGTGTCACCGCAGCAGCCCCCATGGAACCGCCGTCGCCGGGCACCAAGCAGCCGCACAAGCCGCGCAGCCGAGCAGTCCTGCACCCACCGCCGCTCCGCCGCCAAGGCAGTGGCCACGCGGCGTGCCTTTGAGGCGAAGCACGACTTGCCCAGCAGCGGGCGGGGCAGGCCGCGGCTCCGGGCGACCCCCCTGGAAGCTCACGGCCCGGGCCCGGCCCTCGCCGCTTCGGCCCCCTCGTCAGCCTGCGTGCCTCGGCCTTCCCCTCGCCGCACAAGGCAGCCGCGCCGGCCCATCATGTGATCCAGGGGCAGCTACCCATACTGCGGGGAGGTAGCCGGGACCCAACGCGCAGTGCGCTTGGCTCCGCTGCCAGGTCTCCACATCACGACCTGGCCGTCAGCGCATGCGCTGGCTGGCCTCGCTCGGGTCCCGCTGGCCGCAGGCTGCGCACCTTCCACTTCATGCCGAAGCGGTTGGCCAGCTCGCCGATGGCCCGTTCCAGCACTGCCGTGTTGCCGGCGCCAATCACAATGTCGGAGAAGTCAAACGTGATCCGCTGGAAGAACTGCCCGTTGGACGCGTCCGAGAACTGCGGCGGTGGTGCCGTATCAGGTGGGCCAGGGCGGCGGGTGGGCAGTCAGCAGGCAGCGGCGCTAGGCGGGCTGGGGGAGTGTGGGGAGGCGCCGCGAGGTGGTGTGCGGTGGGGCCGCAGGGCCAGCGGCCGCTGGTGGCAAGCCCAGGCAGCTGGCGCAGCGGCAGGCCCCGAGGTGGGCGTGCGCAGGGCTCGCGGCGCGGTGCGGCGCGGTGCTCGAGGGGTGCACCTGGTCGCTGCTGACGATGTTGCAGCCGAAGCCGTAGAGCAGCTGCGAGAGGCGCGGCAGGGGAGGGGACTCGTTGGCGCAGCCGACGGGCCAAGGGGCCCGGCTCGCCACACCACGCGCGCATCCTCCGTCAGCCAAGCGTCAACCCAGCCTTCAGGCGGGCGGCGTCGGCCCAGCTGCCCTTACCCTTGGCCCCCGGGGGGCAAACAGCTCGCCCGCCATTGCGTCGCTCTGTTCCTGGCGCGCACCTGAGACACCGCTGCTATGACACCCTTCTGGTCCGGGCATTGGAGCAGCAGATTCGCGGACATGCCGGACTTGGCCGGCGGCAGGTCCACGCTGCCTAGCGCGGGCGACGCCGACGCCGAATGCCCATTGCTCGAATATAACGGGGCTGCTGACTTGGCTACTTGTGCTGGGAGAGCGTGGGCCGCCCGCCGCTGGGGCTGCTGCGACCTCGGCAAAGCCAATATCCGCGGGACGGCCGGCTGCTGCTCACGGCCCATATACGCCGCACAGCGCGACGTTCGTTGTAATTGCATTGTTTTTTTGCGCTGACTGCAAGCAAAGCGCGTCAAGCCGAATGCAACGTGTCGGAAGCAAAATTGACGGCACGAATTAGCAATGTGATTGCCAAATCGCAATCAGGATTCAGCGTTGATGATATATGTAGCTGAAGGTGTGGCGTTGGGGGGGGGGTACCAAAAGTACCATCTCGGTACCAGGAGACCTCCGCTCGGTACCAACGTGCCATCTCCCTTCATCTCCATTCCCGTCCCGCGTCGGCCTCCTCCCTGGCACCTGCGCACACAGCTGCACAGCTTGTGTCCAACCACCCATCCCTACACACGCACACACGTGTGGGGTTCTGTTTTACCCGGTGCCGCGTGTGGGGATTGAACATTTGAACACCCTGGACGAGTCGACACCTTCCTTGGTCGACAGCGCAGTGATTGCAGAAAAAGGCACCACCAGGACCTGGGCACCACGGTGTCCGGCGTTATTGATTGGGGTAATATACGGCGACGAGTTGCCTAGTGAGCTGCGGCCGGGGCGGCATGCGGCAAGGGGGCGTGCGCTGGCAGCAGGCGGCAACTGTGGGCCCGAGAGCTTCGAGCTCGGAGCTGGGTTACAAGGCCACGCAGCTGGAAGACAAGGACATCAGGCTGACAGAGGGTATTCCTGGTCAAGACTGCAACTCCTGCAACACTACGGCGTTGCCTTGCTAGTGCGCTGGGTGGGTGGGTGCAGGTGGGTGGGGCAGACGTGGGCTCATGGGCTCATGCGGCTCAACGACAGCCGTCGCACCAAAGGAGAACGTTGGGTGAGCGATTAGGTTCCACGGAAGAAACAGGGAGCGAGGCTAGGGCCGGGAGACTGGGGCCGGTGTGACGGCCAATGCGGCGGTACGGTAGCAGCAGCAGCGCTGCGGCAGCCTTGGACCTGACGCCGCCGCCTGCGCCCGCCCATGCCGGCGCCGACGCCGGGTGACAGCGGCGGCGTTGCCGCCGCGGTCGCACGCGCGGTGCTGTGCAGGCTGCTCCGCGGGAGCCCACTGGGCGGCGCAGTCATGGCGACGGCGGGCCCGCCGCTGCCGCCGCTGCCGCCGCCGCCGCCGCCGCCGGCGCTGCCCGCCGTAGCACAAGACGGCCCCCCGTGCAAGCACCAGAACACGGCGGGCGGCGGCGGCGGTAGCAGCAGCGGCGCCGTGGGGGCCGAGGACCGGACGCTGGGTGACAGCGACCAGGAGGTGAGTGTCGAGGTTGTTGTCGAGGATGGCCGGGCAGTGTTGACAGGTGTTGACAACGGATAAGAGATCACAAGTTACAAATGAAGACTATATGACACGACATGCTACAGCAATTAAGCTACGACAGGCGATCTGTCAGGGCTAGCGAGCGGCCGTTCGAATTCCTGTCACCCTGGTGTGCCTGCCAGTGCGCTGGCAAGCGCCATTGGATTGGAGGCGTCCCCTAAAATTCCGGCGCCCGATCGGCACTTTCGCCCGCCGTCCGCGCTGTGCTGCAGACAAGGGTGCAACCCCCGCCAGGCAACCAACAATGTTGCAATTGCATGCGCACCGCCAAAGCGATACTGTTACACATTATGTATCGCACGGCCGAGCCAGGATGATTGCATGCCGTGTCCAGGCGCTGAGGACGCTGCAGGGACCTGCACGCCTTCAGGTTCTTGACTGCCCTACGCAGCGCCCCTGCTGCTGCGAATCGTGATCTTGAGTCACTCCACTAAACACCGTGGGAAGCGACGGTGGTAGGGTAGCTGGCATGTGTGCAAGCCTCACGGCGCCAAACTCTGGGATCCATGACGTTTTGTGACCCCTGGGTCAGCGAGGACCTGCGAGGACGGCACTGTGCAGAATGACTTAAAACCTTGGCTGTGCTGCATTGGAACAGGCATTCAATAACACTGACAATGAGTTATGTCCAACCCCATTGGTTGTTAGCAGCACAACACGAGGCGAATTGTGTCGATACCTCGATTCGACGGCGCGGTATAAACATTAAAAGGCTGTGTTACATTGCAAAAAGTGCGCCCGCTCAGCGCGGCTCTGGAGCTCCGTCGCCCAGACACCCTCGACACGATTCGTCGGCCGAACATCCAGCCCAACGGCCCCAGCGGCCCAGCATTACTTAATAGACAAGGCGACCCATAGCTACAGCTGGAGCGTTTGTTATCGTTTCAGGCGTGTCCCGCACGGGCCGAGGCCAAGCCGATAGCGCAGCTGCAGCCGATCGCCAGGCACGCCGCCCCAGTGCAGCGCCAAACAACACGGAGCTGACTAGCTATGGACAGCCTGTGTGGCATCAGGGCTTGTTGAGTTCGGCCTTCGGGATGATGGACACACAGCCTGCAAGCTCGCATTACTGGGGCACAGGTGCGACTATGCATAATCTGCTGAGTTGTGGGATGGCACCAGCGGCTGAAACTTTGGCGTTCGCGATTCTGCTGCAATTCCCAGCCGTGCCCGTGACCTCCTATGCTCGGAGAACTCTAGTCGTTGAGTCGACGCCTTCTGCGTCCCTCGCTGGTCTCGCCCGAGTGTTAGGTTCTGTAGCACAAACCCTGAGTTTCAATGCCGTGAACTGCCCCAGGTAATGGAAAACTGCACAAGGAGCTGCGGGCCGCTCCAACAATGTTTTACGTGCACCACGAAGCAACACCAGAGCGCGAGGATGGCCGGGCGTCGCGTGATGAGACGTCGCTACAGTACGCTGGGCAGCCGGGAGGCGCAGCGGCTGCGTCGGGCATCCGTGAAGACAACAGCGACCGCACATCATTCGTTCCAAGCTCCCCGGCCGCTGCCTTGATGGCACCTTGCGAGGTTCACGGCGCGCCCGTGCTTCTGCCGGACGACGCACGGAGCCCGCGACAGAGCACTTGCCAGGCTGCAGGCGGCGGTTCTTCTGGCCCCGCCGCTACCGCCGTCGCCTACGTGACGCTCCCACAATCCCATAGCTCGCCCGACGCTCGCCACACGGGAGGCAACACGCAGCAAATGGGCTACTTTGTCGCCAACGCTCCAACAGTGAGACGCGCACCCCGCTTCGGTCGGGGGCTGGGGCGGTTTCTTCGCCGCCGTAGGCCGCTGTCTACCCGCATGCCAACACGACTCGCAGTTCCCTGCTAACGGCACATCACACCGGCGCCTCGCGCTCCGCCGCGCTCTTGAGCACGCCCTAATCTGCTGTGTGCCGCTCCGCTCTGTGCTGCCGTTGCAGGCGGGTGCTGCCGGGTGCACCGGCGGCGACTGCCCGTCGGACCCCATGCAGACCGACGGCGCCGCGGCCAACCACGTCGCCGCCGCCGGCAACGGCAACGACGTTTTCGTTCTACCTCAGAGCCCGAGCCTGTCCGGCGCCGACCGTGACATGCTGGACCAGCTGCTGCTCGGCCCGGAGCCAGGCGGGGCCAGCCCTGCGCGCGCCATGCCCGCCGCCTACCTCGCCTCCAACCCCTTCGGCGAGGCCGCCCTGCAGCCCGCCCTGTCCGACTACAGCCCCCGCGCCACGCCCGGCAGCGCGGCCACGGACGCCGAGGCAGACAGCGGCTCGCAGCGGATGCGGTCGCGGCCTGCAGGCGCAGCCGGCGTAGGTGCGTCGGCGGCCGCGCAGCGGCCGGCCGCAGGCGAGCTGCTCAATGCCTACAGCGAGCCGCTGCCCTTCAGCGCCCCGTTGCCGCACCACCTGAACCTGCACCCCGCCTGCCCCGTGCAAGCGGCGGCGCGCGGCCCCGGCGCCCCAGCGCAGCCGCACCAGCCCGCGGCGCCGGCGCCGCAGCCGGCCACAGCCCCGGCCTGGCAGCAGCAGCATCCTCAGCAGCAGCAGGGCGGCGAGGGCACGCACTGGGGCCCCGGCCCGCAGCAGCCAGGCCACAATGGCCACGGCCTCCCGCACCCTGGCCAGCAGCAGCCGCAACAGGCGGCTGCGGCAGGCCTGGCGCCGCACCGGCTTGCCCAGTCGCTGCCATCGCTGGACACCAGCGGGCTTGCGCCGCTGCCGCCGGCGTACTCGGCGCCCGTGCCGGCGGCGCCGTCGCAGGGCGGCCAGCACCCGGCGCAACGGCACTCTGCTGCGGGCTGTGCGCCGCAGGGCGGCGCACCGTCGCCACCGCACGGCGCCGTGCACGTCGGCAGCCCCGGCACCGGCGCGGACACTTCCCGGTCCGGCGGCGGCGGCCAGTCGACCAGCCCCCCGGACAACCGCAACAAGCGCATCCGGCAGCCGGATGCGGCGGCCGGGGCCCAGCAGGGCCCAGTCACCACGTCGCCGACCCGCTCTGCCGCGCAGGCCTCGGGCCGGCCGGCCGGCAGCCCCGCCGCCACCGGCCACAGCACCGGGGAGCCTATGAGCGGCGTCACCGGCCCCGACGCCGGACATCCGTATGCGTATGGCAGCATGCCGTACCCGTACCCGTACGGCATGCCGCCACCGCCGCCGTACGGTGCACCGCCACCCTACGGCATGCCGCCTTACGGCTACGACCCGTACTACCCGTACGGTCCGTATGGCTACCCGCCGCCGCCGTACGATCCCCACGCGCCGCCGCCGCCGCCTGACCCGCATGCGCCTCACCGGCCGCAGCTGCATTACCCTGGTGTCATGGCGCCGCGGCAGCGCATCTACCGGCGCTTCGTGAGCGCGCACGGCCGGCGAGACGGCATGGCGCCAGGGCCGGAGGCCGGGGGCGCGCAGCCGCTGCCGCCTTGCCCCAGCGATCTGGCTCCCATGGCCTCGGCGCCGCCAGGCGCGCCGCTTGGCCGCTCCGCGAGCGCCAAGGTCCTGGGGCCGTCGGCTGCGGACCCGGCATTCGCACTCGCCGGCCGCAACGGCGCAGTGCCGGCACAGGCAGGGCCAGCGCCATCGGCGCCGCTGGCCGCCCCTGCGCCGGCCCATGGCAGCGTCGGCGGGCCTTACGCGCCGCCGGCGCAGCCGTCTTGCAGCGCGCCGCCGGCGATGGCACTAGCGCCCGACTTGGAGAGCATCCAGGTAAGAGTTCTCGGACGGTATGCGGTGCCAACCAAGCCCAAGCTCGCCGCGGCGCCTGCGGTGTGACCTGCTGCGTACCCATGCGGCTAGCTCCCTCTCCAGCGTCCTGGGCCCCAACCGCTTCCGCCCGTACTGCCTCGCTCCCCTCCACAGGCCGCGAGGGACTGCCACCAGCAGTTTGCGGCTGACGACGAGCCGCTGCCGTTGCCGCGCTCTACCGTGGACGGCATCCGCGCCGAGCTGCGGGCTGTCACGCAGGAGCTGCTGCAGCGGCGCATGGGCGAGGCCGCCTCGCGGCCGCCGCCGGCCGCTGCGCGGCCGCACTCGGTGCCGCTGCTGCAGCCGCAGCCGCTCTCGTGGCCATCCGGCGGGAGCGAGTCCGGGGGCCTGCAGCCCATGGTGGGTGGCGCCGTGGCCGAGGCGGGGTTTGCTAGGTGGGATTGGTGTGACTTGGTTGGCGCCCCGACGCGGCCTAGCGCCTGAGCAGCTGCCCTCCCTGCTCGCGTTGCCGCCGCAGAGCTCTGGACCCAACGGAGGCTCGATGTCCTGCTTCACGGCCCAGTCGGCGCCGATAGGCGTCCCGCCAGGCCCGGCCTTGAACGGCCCGCCAGTGGGTCTGCCCGTCAAGCGCGCCGCCACCGCAGAACCCTCGGGTGGCGGCGCCGCGCCATCGCCAGCTCTCGGCCGAATGCCGTCGGACGCTGTCGCGTCTCCCACGCACTTGCCCGCGGCAGGCCAGAGCGGCGGCGCCGCGGCCTTGCCCATGGATGCGAGCTGGGCGCCGCAGCCTGCGCCGCGCGCGCGCTCGGGCCCCAACAGCGGCGCCATGCGGCACCTATTTGCACCGGGCGCTGTCGTGGCCGGCAGCGAGGCTCCGTTCCCATCGGCGGCGGCCTCGGCGCCGCTGCTGGCATCGCGGCCGAGCTACAGCGAACAGCGCTCCTGCATGTCGGGCTGCGCCTCGGGCATAGCCGCCGGCGCGGCGTCGGCGCCGGCGCCGCACGCGCACGGCAGCGCGGCGCCGATGGACACGTACCGGGTCGGCCAGAATGGCAGCATGGCGGCCGAAGGCGGCGAGGAGCGGGGCGAGGAGGTACACGGACCGCCGCTACGGCACAGCGCCGCGCCACGCATCAGCGCGACCACGCTGGCAGCGCCACCGGGCCCCGGCGCGCCGCCGCCGATGTCACAACCGCCGCCGGCGTACTACCCGCCGCCGTATGACTACGGTGCGAGCTACTACGGCTACGCGCCGCCGCCGTACCCGCCGCATCCCGGCAGCCGGATGTACGGCGCGCCGCCGCCGTCATTTAGGGCGTCGGCTCCCGTGCCGTTGTACGGCGCACCGCCGTCCGGAGCGTACGGTATGGGTCCGCCGCCGGCGTGGCCAGACTACAGGATGCAGCCGCCAGGGCCGGCGGCACCTGGCGGCGCACCGACGCAGGGTTAGGGCTTAGCCTTTGGGTTGGGCCGGGGCTTTAGTTTGGCTTGCGATAAGCCGTTGCGTGGCCATGGTGGGATGGCAGTCAGGCGTGACGCATAAGCGAGCGGTCGGATAGGAACTGATGACGAGAGCCGGCACGCCGCCGGAGCGTGCCGGGGAGGGAGGCTGGCGCATAATTCTCATTGGCCAGTTGCCCAGAACAGAAGACTAGGAGGGATGGAGAACGGACATAGTGACCACTCCGCTAGGCTCGTACGTGCGGCGTACTGAGCAGGGGCTCCGGGACAGGGGCAGCAGATTAGAGCGGACCGTGGCGGTAGATCCGTCCAGCGCGCATGTGCATGGCTCTTGGATTTGGCCGTGTTTGCCTCCATCTCTTATCGTGTCCCTCTGCCGCGTGGTGGTGGGCAAACTTTGCGTTGTCTCTTTGGTACCCTTCCCTAGGCCACAACTCCCGGGCCCATTCGTCCTTTTTTACTTTTCCGAGTGGCCGTGTCCGGCCACGTCGCTGCCCGCCCTCTGTTTCACCTGCTCTGGCCCATGCTTGCTGTCCAGCGGTAGGTAGGGTGCCGGCACTGCTCTTGCATGGCAGTCCGGGGCGAAGGCGAATTGATTGCTGTACCTAGCGGGCAGGAGCTGCCCCCTCTCTTCATTCGTGCGGCGCGCAGTTGGCAAGCGCGCATTACTGTGTACGGCCTGTGCTGTAGTCATACGCTCCGGGGCTTGAGCAGTACATGTGTAGCCCGGTAGTTGCATGGGGCGCAGTAGCATCTTTCTTCTTCTCTGCGGACTTGGCACGAGCCGTCTGGGTCGCGGTGCCCCGTGCTTCTTCTGTACCCCGTACCGCAACGCATGCCCTGACTTGTCCTAAGCTCCCCGGGCTTCTTTCCGCCCGTGTGGCGAGCAGGCGTATGCAAAGCCTGGCGTATGGGCGGTGTGGCTTTGCGTTATGGCGGTGCGGCTTGGGGCGTGCCGGCTAGTCGCAGGCGCATTTTGGCGCCGCGGTGAGGCCTGCTTTCACCGAAACGGCACTGGTGTCCTTGCTTATGTAAACTCACAGGCGTTGCTCTGAGTGCCGGCTGCGTCCAATGTATGTATCATACACGACCGCACGAGTTGGTGGCGGGCGGGCGACACGCAGGGCGACGCAGCGAGCCAGCCAGCGGCCACGCGACGGCAGGCAGGAGCACACGGAGTCCCCGGCGGACGGACCTGCAGGGGGCTGTGGACACGTGCGCTTGGGGCGCCCACATACCATTCCCACCACCGCGGCGCCGGTTACTATCGTGGGCTTGGCTACGAGTACAGGGGCTAGCTGCTCTGCCGGACGTAGCGATGGGCAGCAGCCTCATCTTGCATACAGCGGGCACGCTGACGATGGTGAGAGACAGATTACAAACAGGAAACAGAAACGGAAACCGAGCAAGGAAACAGGAAAGCAGGGAACAGGAACCGAGTCAAAGTGCCAAATG
>BDDC01000198.1:35018-88013 GCA_001662425.1 Chlamydomonas sphaeroides | reverse complement strand
CCATCCATAGCCCCGCGACACTCACTCCATGTCGTGCCGCAGCCTTGGCAGACTTGCACGCCATGCGCCGCGGGGGTCGTACCTTCCATCCCTTGCCGCGCCCCAGGTAGAACCTCCGCATGCAGCTGGCCGCACCCGCAGTTGTTGCAGATCTAAATCGTTTTTGAATCGCCACCCCGCTGCCAGGCAGACAGGACTGAAGCCAGGGCCGTTGCGGGTCAGCACCGGTGGCGGCAGCAACAAGCCTCGACCAAGCAGCGCAGGTCCACAAGTCCAATCTTCTGACACGGGGTCGCTCATCAACTCAGCTCCGACCCCCTGCAGTTCACGCTTGGCGGCGGGCGGCCCAGCACCCAAAGTGGCTTGCCATGCCGTTCTTATGTCAGGGCACAGGGCTACCTAATAGCGCACTCGCCGAGCTCGCAGGGTACCGGTGGTCCAGCAGTAATAAAAGAAGCCATGTGCTGCGCGAGGCTGACGATTGCCCCCCCCCGGAGCATGAGTTAAGGTGGCAGTGCAGTCTCTGCCCGACACAAGCTACGAGCGTGGCCTGCGCTTCCGCGTCGGTGTCTCCTAACACCCCAACAGTCGGAGCTCGAGCACTGCTACCACCTACACCTCGCAACAGAACCCCCCATGGCCCGCGGTCGTCACTGCTCATGCGCGGGCCGCCGCCGCACGCACCCTCACCTCCGTACATCCCCAACTCGGCACGACGACAATGCCAGCGGCCGATGCGCAGGCTGCTCGCCTGCAGGGGCATAACCTCCACACGTCCACCCTAGGTACCATATCAGCATCAAAAATATCAGGGTCGCCATGTAAGGGTTGCCGTACGAAGGCCCTCCAGTAACAACACGTGAGCACGCGCATAGTTGCAGCGATGTACACGCCCGTGAATACGTACAACATTCGCCGAGGACGGCCAACGCTGGCGCCTTCCCTTATTCCACTCCGGCCGCCCACCGCCCAATGTCAGGCCATGACACACCCCCACGTCCCACGTGCCCAACTCTCGCCAACTCTCCACTCGTCGTCCTTTGTCCGCTGACCACGCCCCAGATGTGGCGGAACGCCCGCAGCTTAGCGCTGCACCTTGAAGCGAGCCAAGGCCCAAGCCGCAAACGGGCGGCTGTCCTCATGCCGCTCTACGAACTCCATCACCACCAGCCAAGCCGCCGCTGGCATGGTCTGGCGCCCACCGCCTACCGCTTCAGGGCGGAGGGGGCGAGAAAGGCAATGGCGGTGAGGCGGGAAGAGGCGAGGGGGGAAAGGGCCCGGCCACGTCATCGTAGTCGCCACTGTCGAGGCCGAGGAGCCTGGCTGCGCTGATGCTCGCCGCGATGCCGCCCAGGATGTAGAGGATCCAGAACACGGCTGGCGGTGGGGCACGCAGCACAGGCGCATGGCGCGCGGTGTCATGACACAGCACGGAACTGGCAAACTGGGAGTCAGCACGACAGGGGAGCGTGAGCAAGGCCGCAGGAGTGCTCACGAGCTGCAGATGGCGCCTTCCTGCCCCGAGCGGCCACGCGGCCGCGGCCATCACCCGCAAGCTGCATCCCTTATCTTGCCCAGACAGGTCATGATTCGAACGTGCGCGTATGCGTGTTCATTTCTAAGTGGAGTAAACATGTGCGTGTCTGACAGATCGCCGGCATGCGTCAACACGATGCTCAGGGCCCCACCGGCACTGTGCACCCGGCCACACATCATCATGCAGCGATGCAACTACTGGTACCAGCCGTCCGTTACCCCAGCAGGCAGCTGGCTGAAAACACATAACCGTGACGCAGCCCAGCCCCCCGAGCTCACCCACGCCCACGGCGATGACGTAGGCCACCACGCGGCTGCGCAGGTAGGGCCACAGCAGCTGCGGCAGGGCGCAGAAGGCCCAGCAGAGGCCGCAGCACTGGCAGCACAAGAAGTTGTAGCCGCACATGGCAAAGCAGCACAGCCATTTGCGCGCCAGGCGCCTGTCGGGCGGCAGGGCGGCGGGGAGCGAGCAGGGAAAGGGGTGGGCGGCAGCCTCGGCAGCACGCTGCGCCGGCCCCGCGCTCAGACCTTGGCCGCCGAGCACCCGACCCACCCCAGGTCGTCGGCCTGAACACAGGCGTGCACCACCTTCGCCCCCGGCAGCCACCGACCCACCACAGCTTGAGCATCCAGGGCTTGGTGCGGGTGTGTCGCGGGTCCGACACCACCACGGTGCGGTCGTCCAGCAGCCAGGCGCGCGGCGGCGACGTGCGGCCCTTGCCCAGGCCGTAGTCGCTGTCCACCACGTCCAGGCCCTGGTTGGGCGCCAGCCGGCCGCCCGACACGAAGCGCGCGTACCGCACGTAGCCGTACCTGCGGCGATGCACGGCGGCGGCGGGGTGGGGCGAGGCGGGAGTGGAGTGGAGTGGAGTGGAGTGCAATGACGCGCTGACTGGGGATGTGCGCGCGCTGCAGCCAGGGTGGGTGAGGGTGCGGCGGCGGAGTGGTGGGATGGGCGCTGCGCGCTGATAGGCGGCGTGCTGCGGTCCGGGGATGTTCCTGGGGCTGGGGTGCACGCGCGGGCCGGGCAGGCTGCCGGGCCGCCGGGTTGGGCGAGGCAGCGGCTGCCTGGTGTGCGGACACGCGCAGGGGAGCGGGCGCAGACTGTGGGCGTTGCCGTGGCAGCGTGGGGAACCGGCGCCCCGCCCGGTAGCCGGTGGTTGCGTGCCGCCCGGCGCGCGGGTGGCTGCGGCGTGCGGGTCGAGGTACCGGCGACGGCTGCGGGCTGCTGCAGGGCCCCTCGGGGGTGCGGGGTGCGGGCGGGAGCGGGGTCTCACTGGCAGGTGGGGTGCGTGAAGGGGATGGTGTCGGGCGACGCCACGGTCCACACGTGCTCCACCATCTGCACAGGCAGCTCGGGGGCATCGCGAGGGCAGGGGCGGCATGTGACGAGGCAGACGAGGGCAGGGCCCCGTTGCGAGCCCCAGTGCCCCGCTCGCCCGAGCTACCTGGATGCGGCCGCGGTAGGCCCAGCCGCGCAGCCAGGTGAAGCCCATGATGGCTCGCATCAGCATGCGCCGCCCGCCCAGCGCAGCCAGCACCTGGGGCAGGGGCACAGGCAGGGCGGGGAGGTGCCGTGGGCAGGCTGCGTCATCACACCGACACGCCGCCGTTGGGAGCCAGCCGGTGCCCGTGCCTTCGGGCGACAGCCGTAGCAGGCGCTGCGGGAGGCCAGCACCGCCTCACGCCGCACGGACTCAGCCCCCGGCGGCCCTGCCGCGCCCAGCGCCGCACGGCCCCTCGCTGCAGCACCCCACACCGTGGCCCCCTCGCCCAGGCCCTACCCCGCGACGCCCTGCCCGCCTGCCCGCCTCCACGCACGCACCTCCTCGTACTCCTCCTGCGTGCAGCTCTCCACCAGGCACGTCAGCGCCTCCTTGACCAGCTTGTGCCGGTCGCCGCGGCAGCACAGCCGGTTGACCCACAGCGCCAGCTGCCGGTCGCGCGCCAGCCACAGCGCCAGCGCGGCCTTCTCCTTGGGCGCCATGGCAGCCAGCGCGCCGCGGTTGCGCATCAGCCGCAGCACGGCCTTGGTGTAGTTGATGTTGAAGCCGAGCTCCTCGAACGTCATGGGGCTGAAGGCCTGCGGCAGGGTGAGGCACGGCGGGGGTGTTTGACATACTCCGCCGGACGGCTAAGCAACGAGCCTGGCCCCGCGCGGCCCACGCGCTGCGGTCTGCGGGCTTGTGTCCCGGCACCTGTCCTACCCCAGGACCATGCAACCTCCTGCTGCCGCGCCCCAGCTCCACCCGTGGCCTCGCCACGCAGCCCACCTCGGCACGCACCCTCTCCCTGCCACCGGCCCGCCGTATGCCTCGTGCTGCCCCAAGGGCCACACATGTAGCCTGCTCAGTGCGCAGCCCATGACGCCAGGCTTCCACCCGCGGCTACCGCCCCGGCTCCCCTCCCCTTTCCCGCTAGCTGCTGTGCCCATCACCAGCGCTGGAAGCCCACGCCCCGGCCTGCCCCACGCCGACCCCCTCCCTCCTCCCCGCTCCCCTTCCGTCGCCCGCACGCCCGCCGCCGCGCTCACCTCGTAGTGCTGGAAGAAGCGCAGGAAGATGAACCTGAAGCCGCCCAGCCCATCCACCAGCCGCAGCATCTCGGCGCCCTGCTCCCGCAGCGAGCCCAGCCCCAGGTCGTAGTCCGCCAGCAGCCGCAGCAGCAGGAACTGCATGGACAGGTACTGCGGGGGTGGGGAGGAGGGGGAGGGAGGAGGAAGAGGGAGGGGCGCGTGGGTAGGGTGCGTGCGGCCGACATGGCCGCCGCAGCCGGTACTGCGTGGACAGGCGCTGCGGGAACGCCGGGGAGGGGTAGTGGTGGAGGGGTGACATGTAGGGACAGTAAGCGCTGTGCCTTGCGCCGCTGCTCGCAGTGCAAGCCCTCGCACGGGGTGCGCCGGGTATGGCGAGCACGATGCAGCGGGGTGCCGCGGCTGTACTTGCCAGCAGGTTGCCGCTGGTCAGCAGGCGCCGCCCCCAGGACATGTAGACCTGGTCGCTGGCGCCCACGTGCACGCCCTCCTGGATCCACTCCTCCACCTGCGCCAGGGGCCATCGGAGGCGGGGCCCGACGACGGGGCTCAGCGGGCGCGAGCCACACGCACGGCTAACAAGCCAATTCCTCAGGGCGTCGCGCGTCGGGTATATGTTGATTACTATGAACGCACGGCGCGCAGCACAGGCAGCAGCGCCGCCCTCTGCCGCTGCAAGCCCAAGGCTGCGCAGCCCAAGGACGCGCACAGCGCCAAGCACATGGGCTGCCTGCGGCGTGCAGCCAGCGCACCCGGCCGCCGCGTGCGCTGCAGCGCGCCGAGGGCGGCGTGCCCTCCCCTCCCTCCCTGCCCTCCCTCACCCGCCGGCCGAGCTTGGCGCTGCTCTGCAGCTCCTCCATCAGCTGCTGCGCCGCCAGGCCGCGCCCTACGTGACCCGCCGCCGCCACGGCCTTGTCGCCCAGGTGCCCGTACGCGAAGCCTGCGGCGTGGGGCGGGCGGCAGGGAGCGGGGTGTTGTCAGTGATGCTTCTCGAGGGACGAGGGCGTCCTTACGCCAGCCTGTGGCCGGCAGCGGGCGGCTCGGCGACTCCTAATGGGCCGTGGAGCACGAGCGGCGGGGCGGACTCTCGCAGCGCTCCGTACGACTCAAGGGATCCGGTGGGGTTCCAAAAGCAAGAAGCATAGCCGCACCCTCACAGCCGCTGCCCTGCAGAATAGCCGTTGGGGCCGTCGTGCGGCCGCATGCCTGCCCTGCAGAACCTGGCTCGCGCCAGCACGCTGTCCCTTCGCCCCAGAGTTCACCACCCGGCGCCGGTCATGGCTCACCCAGCGGCAGGTAGCCGGGGTGCTTGTTGGTGAGCTGGATGAGCGCGTTGAGCGCCGCGGGGCAGCAGTCGGGCTCCTGCACGTAGATGCCACCTGCGGGGGCCAGCGCAGGGCGCCATCAGCAAGGCAACGGCAGGGCAGGCGCACGGCGCGACAAGCGCCGGGCTGCGCGGCCACACGCCGCATGCGGACTTGCAGCCATTGCGGCCCCACGGCTTGCTCCTCCGCCCCAGCCGCCGCCCGCACACCCACCGTAGAGTTTGAAGATGGTTATGACCGTGCAGTACCGCCGCCACGCCTCCTTGTCCACCAGCGCCGGCAGCTCCTCCGCCGGCAGCACGACCACGCCCTCCTCGCCCGCCCGCGCCTGCCGCTTGCCGGCGCGCTCCGCGGCCGCCGTCATGGCCTGCATCTCCAGCTCCTTCTGCTCGGCGGACATTGCCGCCGTGCCGCAGCAAGGCAGCAGCCGCATTTGGACCAAGTCCTTTCGCTCGCGCGTCTGCGGATACGGCAGCTTGATGCCCGAGGCGCCGGCATCGCCGGGCGCGCCATCGGAGGCTGCTGCGGAGTTGGGCAGCTCCTCGAAGGAGGGCGGCTCGATGGCGGCGCCGGGGTCCTCGTGCAGGAGCGAGGCTGCGGGGTTGGGGACGGGTGGAACGCGGGGGATGTACCATGTGAGTAACGAAGGAGTTGTGAACCTCCCAGCGTAAGCCCCGGCCCAGAACTGAAAGCGTCCTGCACAATTACCAGAAGTCATCGAGAGGCGTGCACCGCGGCGAGCTCCGAGGCAGCCACTGCGTAGTCGTGCCGTAGACAACGGCAGGCTGTTCCACGCAGCACTTTACTACCCTGGTGGCCCAGACCGGCCCTACGCGGACGCTTTCGCAATTGCTGCGGAGCATAGACCGCCCGCGTGCTAGTGCGTGCGTGGCGCGGGGGAGGTAGGCGGCGTGGCGGTCGGACGGCCAGGGTGCAGCGGCGCGCCGCGCAGCGCGGCCCAGGAGCAGCGGATAAGGGGGGCGGGGCGCGAGGCGGTTGTGGCATGGAGGGCATGGCGGTGCGCACCTCCGTTGAAGAGCACGCAGGTGCCGGGCGGCACGCGGCCCGCCTCGCACGCCAGCTGCAGGCCGTTGATGCCGTGGAAGAACAGCACGCTGTCAAACTGCGGAGGCCGACGGCAGGGGCCGGGCGCGGGGCAGCAGCGGGGCACGGGGCCGCGTCAGGGGCCAGGGCGACGAGGAAGCGCCGCCGCACGCCGCGTCGCGGCGCAGCTGCCGCTGCGGTGCAGGCCGCCGCCCTGCGCTGCGCCCGCTGTACGGTCGGGGAGCGCCCAACTGCCTAGCGCCTCGAGTGCTCGCTGGGTCTTACCGGCGGCGGAGCGGGCCCGGGCAGCTCCGGCACCAGGTTGACCGCTGCCACGATGGCCGCCGGCAGCGGCTCGCCCAGCGGCAGCGCGCGCGAGCTGGGGTGGGCCTCGATGCCGCCGCCCACGGGGCCGTAGTCAAACGTCATCTGCCGCGCCACGAAGCTGCAGATGGCCTGCGGGGCGGCCAGCCAACAGGCGGCGAGGGTGCGGCAGAGCGCAACGCGTCCGGCAGGAGCGGCGTAAGGCTGGCAGACCGCATGGGCGTGGGCCAGCGCTCTGCCTGCTGTGCCCCGACCAATGTGTCGCCAGGCCATGCGTGACAGCCAGGGTTGCTAGTTGCTACCCCGCGCGTGCCGGCCAGGCCCGCCACGCGCCGCGTGTCCGCACCTTGACGTGGATGCCGACGCCCTCCAGCGTGGAGGCGAAGGCGCGCAGGTGCTTGGCCTTGCTGTAGCCGCTCTTGACGTCCAGGAAAAGCCCGCCGGGTGAAGCCAGCATAGCGGTGTAGCTCTGCGCCACCTCGGCCGGGATGTTGTGCAGCCGCTGTGCAGCCTGTTGTGGGAGGTTCAGCGGGAGCAGGCGGTGGGTGAGTCCCCCCAAGCCAGCCGCCGTGCCGCCTGTGGGGCCGGCGAGCGCTTGGGCGTGGGCGGTGACGCAGCAGGGGCGGCCAAGCGGCAGAGGCAGCATGCATCCGGGGCGCGGCGGCGACTTGCGGTGGCCATGTGGTGGCTGCCGAGCGCACGGGCCGAAGATCCAGGTGCAGACGCAAGCTGCCGTGTGCCGTGTCCCGGATGACAGCACCACATGCTGCGCTGCCTTGCCGCGGAGCGCCGAGCTCCATATCGCGACCGCTGCCGTGGGCTGCAGCTGCCAAGGCAGCCGCAGCACGAGGCGCACACCTGGATGACGTCCCACGTCTCCCACACGAGCTCCACGCTCACGACGCACTGATCCGGCTTGGCCATGATGGCCTCGCGCTTGGCCGCCGCGCCCGCCGCGTCCGGGCTCGCGCCGAACAGCTGCTCCAGCCGCCGCGCCAGCTCTGACACGGCGCTCACATCCACCTGCGAGGCCAGGTCAGGGCAGCCGCGCCCTTCAGACCGTGTCCATGCTCCCGCGCAAGCACTGCAGCGTCTGACAGCGCCTACCGCCGACGCCGCATCCCGGCTGAGCGCTCACCGACGGGGCCCTGCCGAAGCCCTCATTTGCCTCGTCGCCGGAGCTTTCGTCCAGCTGCTCGCCCCCGTCGTCGTCGTCGTCACTGTCGCTCTCCTCGGGCCGCAGCCCCAGCCCCAGCCCCAGCCCTAGCCCCAGCCCTAGCTGCAGGCCCCCGCCAGGCCCGCTCGAGGGCCGGCGCGCCGAGGCGCTGCCCTTGGGCGCGGGCCTGCGCCCCGAGCCCATGTTCTTCATCATGCTCATGTTGCGCCGCCGCTCCGCCGCTGCCGCCATCGCCAGGCTGCGTAGGTCCTTGGGCTGGGAGTCCAGCCCAGCCTCGCGCGTGGCGGCGCCCACCACCGCGGGCCACGTGGGGGGCACCCGCCCGCCGCTGCCGTCGCCGGCTCGGGCGCCATCGACCGCGGGCTGCGCGACGGCCTGGCTGCCGCCGTCCGCCGGCATGGCCGTGCCGCCCGACTCAGCCACGGGTCCGGGCAGCGAGCACTCCCAGTCTGCGTGCAGCTTCCGCGCCGCTGGCCGCCTGCGCTCCATGGACTGCCGCGGCGGCGCCGCCCCCTCCTGCCCCGGCGCCCAGCCGGACGCCGCCGACGCGTCCGCCAGCTCGAAGTGGCGCTCGAGGCCCTCCGCCACCGGCCCGCGGCCGCCCGGCGCGCCCTTCCCTGCCCCACCCGCCAACTCAGGCTTGCGAGGATTTCCGTCCAGCTCTGCGGGCACGGGCGGCGGCTTCCCGGCCTTGCCGCCGCCGGGCCCACGCGAGCGCGGCGTGGAGGACGGGGATGTCTCGGACGTGCCCGGCGCCCGCCGGAGCGCGGGTCCCAGCATCGAGTCACCCAGCACGCTGGCGGCGTCGGCGGCCGCTGCGTCCGCGGTCGAGGCTGCGTTGCGCAGGTGCAGGGCGCTGGTGAAATGCAGGCAGCCGTCGGGCTGGCGTGCCAGCGAGGCCATCGGCATCGCGGCGCGCGCGAGGGAGTATTTGGGCTTCTTTGTGTCGTAAAGCTGTGGGCGGGGACGGAGACCGAGCCACGAGTCAGCGAGCGGGGCTGCGACAGCATGCAAGGAAAGACTGTGATGCTGGCGGGGGCGCTGGGCCTGTGGTCGGGTCAGCCCAGCGGCGGGTGCCGTCGCCCTGCCCGCATGCGCTCCTGCGCTCGTGCTCGCCGTCGTCAGCTATCGTTAGAGAGCGCCCGGCACCACGGGCAGTCTCGGCAGGCCCCACCCCTAGCGGCTTGACTCCGCATGCTTCCCACGCCCCCGAATTGCTGCAGAGGGCAGGCCATGGTTGGGCGAAACCGCACCTCGACCAGCAGCAGCGTGCCAGCCAGGTCGGCTGCCTCCACCGGGTACAGGGATGCGGCGGCCGGGTTGACCTCCGTCGCGAGCCAGGCCTTGCTGTTGCCCGGCCCCGGCTCGGCCACGAGCTTGCTCAGCACCACGGGCGTGTGCGTGTGGCTGCGGCACGGGGCACGCGTCAGGGGTGCACCAAGGGTCAAGCGCACGCGCCGGGTCGGCACATGGGCACGGGGCGGCGAGGTAATGGTGCGCCAGGTTGACCGCCTGCTACGCGTGGCGTGGGGTAGCGGCCATTGCCACGTGCCCATAGGCACCATGCGGCTCCCACGTTGGGTCGCCGGCACCCGACCCAGGCAGTCAGGCAAAGCCGCAGCAGACCCGCTCCACTTTTCCGACTGGCGCTGCCGCTTGGCCGGCCGTCCATCGGCCCCATCTCGGCCGCAGTCCACACGCCCGCGGCGCCGGCCAGCGCACCTGTTGCCGGTCACGGAGATGCGCACCGCCAGCCGGGAGGCGGCCGCCGCCGCGACCACTGGCTCCGCGCCGCTCTGCGGCCCCACCGCAAACTTCAGCCCCGCCACGCTAAGCCGCAGGAACTTCTGTACGTTGGGGCAGGACGAGCCGTCCGCGTAGGGCGTGCTGAAGGACCCGGCGGCGCCCGGCGCGGGGCCGTAGAGCGGCAGCGGCAGCAGCTTGCCGTTGGCGTCCTTGTGGCCGACGCCCTTGTTCAGCGCCGTGGCGCTGCGAGCGGCGACGGGGGGAAGGGACGATGTTTGGCCGTCGGCACGCCGCGCCCGCAGCAGCTGGGCGTCCAACACCCTCACAGCACCATCCTTACGCCGCCGCCCCGCCGGGCCCCGGTCCGGTCCGCGCCAAGCCCCGATCCCCTGCGTCCTGAAACCCAGCGCGACGCGAGGCGCTTACAAGTCCTCCAGCCACCGCAGCGGGCTGATGCCGGCGCTCTTGTTGTGCTTCCTGCCCATGTGCTCGGCCACGCCTTGGCAGCGCAGCATCATGGCCACCGCCTGCTGCACCAGGTCGCCCGGGGAGCCGTGGTCCACGTTTGCGCCCGCCAGGCCTGAGGGAAGGACGGGATGGGATGGCCGCCGCGGAGGAGGGGGAGAGGAGGGTGGGCTTGGGACACGGTGCCGCACGGCGGCCGGGCTTGGAGTCGGCGGTGCTGTGGTTTGAAGCGGGGCTGTGGGCGGCGCAGCTGGCGGCAGCGCAAGCGTGGCAGCGCAAGGGCGGGTGCTGAGCAGGTCGCTGTGCTGCGGGGGGCAATCGGGGGCCGCGGGTATCGCGCCGGGGACGTCTCCACGACACGCAGCCCACACAGCCGCAGCCGCCCGGAGGAGCCAGGCACTCACTGGCCGGGTTGTCGGGGCACAGCCACAGGTCCCACTCCAGGCCCTGCGCGGAGCACAGCGGGGCGTCAGGACAGCGGCCCCACGTCCGGCAGTATGTGGCACCCAGAGGGCCGCTGCACGCTCAACACAGGAAGCCCGTGGCGCCTTGGCGCCCCTGCCTGCCCGCGTCCGCCCCGTACGAGCAGGCATCACCGACCAGCGGCGTGTATCCGTAGCGGTTGGGCGGCTGGTTGGGCGCAGAGGAGCTACGCGCCGCCGCCGCCAGGCCCTCTTTGTCGAAAGGTCGCAGCATGTACGGCACGCGCAGCTTGTCGTCCGGCCGCGGCATCAGGTTTCGCTTCTTGTCCGAGAATGTTTCCTCCTTGCCGAAGTCGTGCCTGCGCCGGAGCCGGCGCCGGGAAGGGCCGACGGGTTGTGGGTCGGCGTGCTTTGCCACTGGCCTGCTGAGCAATCGTGCCCATGGGTACGAAGCGACGGCTGCCTCTTGGCAGCAGCTTGCAAACGTGCAAGACGCCCGGCGGCCGGGCGGCCCTGCCGACCCGTGCACTGCATCCTCATTGCTCGCCCCGCTCGCACCAGAGGTAGGGCCCCGCCGCCATGAGGCCGGCCGTGGCCTGGGCTGCTCGGGCGCATTCGGGCGGTGCCTTTGCGCAGCCGGAGCTGATCAGGGCAGAGGGGCAAAAGGCGGGGCCGGGCAGCACGCGTTGCGCTCAGGCTCCCCAGGTGGTACCGGCATGCACCGCCTTCTCTTTCAGTGGAGGCGGGCCGGCAGCCCACACGGCGGCTCCCAGCCGCAGCCGCGCCGCACGCACGCCACGCACCGCACGAGGCCGTAAGCGCACAGCACGGGGCTGTTCTCCAGGGTCAGCATCATGGGCAGCAGCTCCCGCTTCACCGCCCAGTCCATGCCGGTGCCCTTGGAGCTGCGCAGCTGCTCGATGACGTCGTGCACCTGCGCCGCAGGCCCAACCGGCGAGGGGCGTCAGCAGCGTCGCCCACACGGCCCGATGCCGCTCCGCGCCCATGTCCGTAGCAGCGCGGCCGGGTGGGTCCTGGGGCGGGGGACACATAGCGGGTGTGAGCTGGTGGCTCCACCCGGGCGCGCACCCTGGTCTTGCCGCTGCTGTCATCCCCCATGGACTCCAGCAGGATGTCGCCCCAAGCCTTGTCCGCCAGCATCGACAGCGCTAGGCCCATGAAGCCGCCTGCGGTGCGGAAAAGGGGTTTCGAGGTTGTGATGACGCGTCGTTACATACGCGCGCGTTGCTACCGAGCCAGAGCCCGGGGCCCTTTGCGCGGGGATTAGGCTCGGCCGGCGGGTGGGGCCATGGCTGATGGGGCGCATGGGTGGGCCCCGCCGGCCGGGCATGGTCCGGCACAGGTGCCCTGCGCCAGAGTCCGACCGCCACCTGCCGAGGGCGGTTGGACGGGGCGCCGCACTGCCCAGCGCCTGACGCTGCTGCTTTGCAGCGCGTGCCGTCCGGCGGCCCCACGCTGCCCAACGGTGCGCGGCGGCGCTGCGGCCGCAGCAGCGCTGCGCCCAGGGCTGCTCGGCCTGCGCAGCCCGCCCGCTGGTCCCGGCGCCGGTGCCTCGCGGCCGCACCGTGGGCGTAGCTGTGCAGCGGCCGCGCCAGGGGGTCAAGCAGCTGCAGCTCCGGCAGCACGGCGTCCTCCGCATCCAATGTGACCACGCAATAGTCGACCTGCCGCAGCAGGGCCAAGGAGCATGGGCGTGGGCGGCGAGCCGCGCAGGGTGCCGGCGCTCCTGGGGGAAGGGGCCTCGGGAGCCGGGAGCAGGCCCTAAGGCGGCAGCAAAAAGGACGTCAGGGGCTGCTGCAGGGAAGTGGCTGCGCGCGCCGCACCTGCAGCTGGCCGGCCGTGTGCGAGCCGGCCGCGTGCGTGAAGGGGTTGCGTGAGCACAGGGGCAGCAGGAGGCTGGTCCAGCCCGTGAGCTGCTGCTCCACGTCATCGGCAGCCTTTGGGCTAAAGCTCGCATAGAGGTCTGGCGCGCGGGCCCGGTAAAAGAATCGTGGTTTGCCAGAGGGCGCAGTGGGTATGACCTGGCGGGTCGAGGGGCGTAAGGGTGGTGGTCAGCGTGCCGTCAAGGAAGGGTGGGCGGTCAAGGGAGCCCGGGAATGGAATTTGCGTGATGCCAAAGGTATGTGCTTTCATAGCGCAGCCCCCTCGCGTCAGGGACGGCGGAGGGCTCGCGCGGAAATGCGCGGAATTGCGCGAAATTGCCAACACAAACACGCCGTTCCAACAAAAGCTGTATACAATGTACGCACTCTTATCTCGATCAGCTCCCCTGCGCCGGGACTGGGGAGTCTTGCCCAGAACTCGGTGCTTGTCGACTCTGGGCAGACCGTGAAGATGGCACTGCCCATTCCCAGCCTGCATGAACGGAATTTGATGCGTCATTAAGCTGCCATCGCGGAGACGTTGTTGCGTTGCAGCGAGTGATACGTCCAACTCTCCCACTTTGCTGCCTTGTTGGATATCTCCACGCGCACATAGCTGTACTCGTCATCATTCAATCCAAAAACGGCCTTCGTTCGAACTTGCACAACGCTGCGAGGGCCCGATTCAGTTGCAGTGCTTGCAGCAGTATGGTGTGAGCCCAGCCTGGGCAGGCTCGTGAACATGGCCGCTGTCGGAGCCGTGCCCGCCGGTGCTCATGACTGCGCCGACATGTTACACATTACTGGCAGCCCGCTCGTGCCGTGTCGTACACATGATCTACAACCATACCTTCCGCATGCACCTTCCGCATGTCGAGAAAGGTAGATCGTCCTGAACCGAGAACAGCAATGGCTACCCCCAATTAAACGTGCCCAGCTGCGCATGGGTGCATGGCTTGCCCCCAAAAGAGGCCACGCAGACCAGACGAACACCGTCGGTCATTATGCGATTGTAGCTGTGGCTTTTTGAGGGGTCTCGGGCACGCTAACCTGCGTGCCCTCACCCCACGGGCCGGACTCTGCCGCCCGAACTGCCTATAACGGCAGGATTGCACATCTCAACGCACGTCGCCGCTGCTGCCGCTCGCTCTATCTGTGTCGCGGCCGCTTGCGGCGGCCGCTACCACCCCCTCCGCCTCCGCCGCCGGGCCCATCGCCGCCAGGCCCATCGCCGCCGCCAGGGCGGAAGCAGGCCGGGCGCTCAGCCCCGAATAGCTGGAGGCACAGCAGCATCCCTGGGTAACCTGAGCGCTGGCCTGGCCTGGCGTTGGATTGACTTATGAGCCTGTGAGGAGCCTGTGAGCCCAACTGCGTGTGAGCCAGGGGTGTGAGCCATTTTGAGGGCTGTGAGCCATGTGAAGAGGTGTGAAGCAAGAGGGATGTGACGAGAGACAGGACGCGGACGCTGGGTTCGAGCTGTCGCCCTCTGACACCGCCGGCAGGTGCCGCTCCCCTGGTCACCCAAGCAGCCTAGCTGCTCTGATCTGGGCTTCTGAGTTTTACAAATTGGGCGTGGTCTTTTGCGCGCCCGGCCGCTCATGCCGCGGCAGCCGCGCCGCCGGCGCCCTCCGACGGGCAACTGAGCGGCGCGGGGTGGCGGATGTACCGTCCGTTCAGCGCCAGCGCTAGCAGGTCCTGCTCCTCGATAAACCACACCTCCCCAAACTGGGCTCTCAGCCCGCACAGCGTCGCGCTCAGCTTGTCGACGGCAGCCACCACAAGGTCGTCGTCTATGGACTCTATGTCAGCCGAGCCGCCGCTCTGGCTCTCCGTCGTCTCCATGATCTGCTCCCCGCTGCCGCCTTCCTCGCCGTCCGCGCTGGCCTCGTCCGCAAGGAGTCGCCGCCGCTGGCCCAGGCCCAGTTGCTCGCCCGCCGCCACGCCGTCCCCATCGCTGGCGTGCGAGGCATCCGAGCCGCCTTCCCCAAGCGCCACCTCATCAACGAGCAGCTCCTCGCCCTCCCAGCCGCCGTCCTCTGCCGCGGCCTTGAGCCCGCGCCGCTGCCGCGACCCCGTCCCCGCCTTGGCGCCGGCCTTCCCCTCCACCCGCTTGCCGCCGTGGCCACCGCCTGCGCGGCCGCTGCCGCCAGCGGCCGACCGCAGCTCCCTACCGCCGCCCCGCCGCGCCGCCTTGGCCACCTTGGCCGCGGCCTTGGCCTCGTCCGCTGTCGGCGGCTGCAGCAGCCGGGCGATGGTGGTGTGCAGCATGGCAGGCTCCTTGATCATCTGCGCCTCACGCGGCGGCGCGTTGGGCAGCGCCGCACCCAGCGCCGCGCGCAGCGCCGCAGGCTCGCCCCCGTCCGGCAGCACCTGCCAGCACGCCACCACCACGCCTGCCGGGCGGGCACGCCATCGACAAAACACGCTCAGGGTAAGGCGCTGCGGCGGCAGGTCAACCTCAACCAGCAGCAGGCAGCAGACGGCTGCCCTGAGTCTGCGTGTGCCTCGCCGCCCGCTCAGGGCTCAGAGCGGCACAGCCGCCACCAGCCGCCGCCGCTACAGCCCAAGACAAGCGCCCTGTTCTGCCCAAAGCTGCTTGACGCACCCGTGGGTGTCACCACCACCCGGTCGAGCACAGCGTTGATGGGGCAGGTGCGGCTGCACACGCCCTTGATGGCGGTCTCCTCCTCGCGGATCACCGCCGCGCTGGCGTGCACCGGCTTCTGCGGGGCCAAGTCCATGTGGGTCAGAAACGGGCATGTGGATCGGGCGTGGTCGCGCGTACTGGTGCTTTCCATTCCGCAACGCGGCGCGGCACGCAAGCTTCAGCCCTGACGCAGCCAAGCGGCCAAGCACGGAGGGCTCTACAACAAGCTCATTTGGCCCCTTGATGGGCTGTATAGCTCCCACAGAGCGCCACGATGTAACGCACCACGTGCGAAGAGGCGTGATAGAGCGTGGCGTGGTACAGCCCCGCGTCCTGCAGCCAGATGCTGCCCTCGGGCAGCACTGGCATAAGCAGCTGCCGTACCGCGTCACGGATCTTGCCGGCTACCACGTGGTCGCGGAGCGGCATGATCATGGCGCGTACGGGCACCTGCACGTCCGGCACGGCATGGACTGTCACGGCACTGCTGTACAACGCCAGAAGCTAGCCGGGCTGCAGCCGGACTGCCGGACTGACGTTCGGCCCAGCGCCGATGGCTAGTGGTGAACTCCCGCACCTCGAGGGGGTGCAGGATCGGGGTGATGAGCATCCGATTGGAGCGGTCGTCGTCGTAGATGCGGTACAGGTCGGCCTGCTTGAGTCCCTGTGTTACTACGCCGCCCAGGCTGAGGCCCTTTGAGCGCACGCCCGAGCCCATTCCGTCGTACACACGCTTGCGATCCAGAGCATACTTGGTGACCGACAGGCGCATGCTGCCTGTGTCTCCTGGGGTTGCAGGGCGCAGGCAATCAGCGCGGTCAGTCAAGAACAACGCGCTGAGGCGGAGCGCAGTTCCATACCGCTTCTCCCACGCCTCGCGCCACGCTTGCAGGTGGCCTTCCTGTGGTTGGCCTCTCCCCCTTTGAGGCACCCAACCGGGCCAAAGTCAAGCAGCCCCAGTCTGCGGTCGTGCCCACCCCATGGCCCCAAGCCCTTCCCGGGCTTCGTTCCCCACGCCCCGCCTGGACTCCCCCCAACAAAGTCACGCTCCCTGCGGATGGCGGCCTTCTCCCTTCGCACCCAGCCGCACCCAGGTCAAGCCCCAAGGCCGTGAGGCGCTCGCCACAGGTCGCCAGGTTCATAACATCCTCGGGCAAGTGTCGCTCAGCGTGCTTGCGCACAATACCTCGCAAGCTCCTTGCGACTGTAAGTAAGGGTGCGTGAGGGTATGCGATTTGTTGGCAACAGGCCGTTGCATGGCTTCAGTTGAATCGAGGCAACACCGACTGACCGAAGAACATGACCACCATCGCAACCATCATAGCAAGCAGCAAGCCGTGTTGCTGCAGCTTCTTGGTGACCGCTTGACTCCCGAATCCACCGCGGCTACTGCGGGGAGCGTGCGCTGCCTCGCCCATCTCGGGCGCCTCGAGGGGGTGTGCATGGCGATGCATCTGATGCTGGCTAAAGCAGCAGCACGTTGGGTATGCGGCGGGACATGCTGGACATGCGCGGGCAACTGGGTGCTGGACGGAGGCGTGTGGACGGATTACAGCGAATGGCAATTGCGTATAATGCCGTTGACAATGTCACAGGTATGGATATTGATCCGGAGAACAATACACGCAGAGCACGGGCCTCGGGTCACGAAACCCCAGCAGGCCCCAGAACGCCCGCCCATACGGCCACCCGCAACCTAAAGAGATTATCGCTACCACGGCCCTGGTTCCTTCGCCCGGACATGCCCGGGATACGCTTACGTCAGACCTGTGATGGGCATCCTGCCCCCTGGCCCCGCTAGCACGCTAGCAACAGCTACCGCAAACACCGCCGCCCCGCCAGCCGCACAGCCAGCAGGCAGGGACCCCTGCGCCGCTTCCCGCCCCAAACACTGCATCACTGCTACGCTCCCGCTCGCCACCGCCAGCAACAGCTGCGCGCTGCTGCTCGCGTGGCCTAACACGCACCATGTATGGAAACAAAACGCGAGTTTGCGCGATGGCGTCCGGTGCCATCCGGTGTCTGGTGCCAGAGCAACACAGACAGCCGGCCCCTGGGGTCATTGCTATACAACGTTTACCCAACACGGGCAACCCTTGCCACTCTACGCCTCCTTGTCCGCCGCCTTGTCCCCCTTGACCGCAATCTCCACGATCTTTGCGAACCACACCAGCTGTAGTGCGTACACGAACACCATGAGCGCTAGGCACGGGTAGCTATGGCTGGGCGGCAACACGTCGAGGCCGACCGTGAAGGACGGCCACAGGATAGCGTACGGCCCCGCCAGCACGCGGAACACCAGGAAGGACGCCGCAAAGGAGTTGAACAGGACCCACTTGACGGGCTCCAGCGAACTAATGCCGGCGGCGTGCAGCGCCTTGGCGGAGTGCAGGATCGGGTTGGAGATGTCGAACTGCCGGGGGTGCGAATGGCAAGCGCAGCACCAGGGGCACACCCAGACAGCGGTGAGTCGTGGCCGGCTTTAAAAGCAGGCATCCGACCCCTTGCAGGGAGCCAAAATCCACACGGTTCCTTTCGCCCCACCACAGGTAAGCGCAGGCGGCGGACAACCCCTACGGATGCAATGAGCCGCTCTCCGCTGGCCGGACGCGCAGCAACCCCTGGCATGGGCACGCACGCAGGCCGCGACCTCACCAGCGCGAGCCACATGACACACATGCGCTTGAGGTTCACCCGGTACCTGCAGGTCGGTAGGCCACAACAAGGGACGGGGGCAGCGGGGTTGGGTTGCCAGACAGGGGAGTGCCCTAGTACTAGGCGGCGTCCCCGGCGGGATCAGGGCTAGCGCCTTGCCGACCAAAGCGGGCACGTGCGCCATGCGGCCGCACCAGCCCCCTAGCTGGGCGCGCTGCTCATGTCGCTCCCGACGTCCCCTCGCCTACTGCCGCCGGCCGCCCCGCGTCCCCGCTCGCCACGCAGCTAGCCCCACTGCGGGCTCAGTCGGCGTTACGCGGCGCAGCACCCCTCACGTGAGGCCCGCCATGGGTCGGCCCCACCCAGCCCCACGCTCCCCCCTATGTGGCTTGCACTCACGCGATGAGCGTGAGCGCCATGGTAGCCACATGGTGCGCGACCATGTCCTTCTTAAGCTTGGTGCCCAGCCCCAGCGCCGTGCCCAGCAGCTCATAGCTGTAGTAGCCGAACGACAGCACCATGAACAGCCGCTGCCCCAGCGACACGGCGTGCTGCGGCCAGCCCTCCAGGCAGGGCCAGGGGTGCCACGGAACGCAGCCGCCGTTGGAGGTGACGGTGACGTACCAGGCGGCCACTGTAAGCGCGCCAGAGGTCAGCGCGATCCAGGAGCTGTTAAGCACGGCGTCGGCGGAGCCGGGGGGCACGGGTGCCGCGGGGCTGCCGAGCGCGGGGGCGTGTGACCCGACGGGGCCGGCGGGCGCTCGCTGGCGCTGGCCGTGGCGGCCGTGTGCTGCTTTTAGGGCGGACGCCAGCCGCGGCAGCACGTATCGCTCTGCCGCGTAGCGTAGCGCCAGCAGCAGCAATGCGATCCATATCGCGGCAGAGAAATCTAAGAGGCGAGGCTGCGAGCCGGGGACCGCGAGGTTTGGCGCGAATAGCACCCCGAGCCGGGTAACTGCAGCTCCCAGAGGCGACGCCGGCAACGGTAGCTCCGAAGACGTATCCATGCTTCTCCCGACGAAAAGCTCCGAGGGCAAGGACATAGACTGTCAGAACGCGTTCACTTCTAACGAGGGTTCTTTGGATAGCGATGCATGACTTGAGTTCTACTGTTTGTGTAATATTGCTAGTGCCGCGCAACGGTTCTCGTGAAAGTTACGTCGGGGAACCTGAAGATGCGGACAAACGACCCGAGGGTCAATTTTAGGGTCTCGCTTGCTTGTTGGCCTTCTCCTCGCCCAGGGTGTGGCGGGACGCTGGTACGGCTGGGAGGTGCGTGCGGAAAGATGCAACTTGCAAAGAGGTTTCGTCGTTCTGACGCACATCCACATGTCAGCAGCACTCGTCCCCTCCCTGAGGCAGCACCCCACGCCGACGCCCGTACGACGCCCAACCGCCACGCAGAAGTAAGTGGCCAGCATTGCTGTGCCAAACACCGCAGCTGCACTCAACAGCCCCACGCGAGGTCATTGCAACCCCACCGCACAACAGCATCACGCCGCCGGTCGCCCCCAGGCTATGGCCTGGGTAGCAGGACGGGCAAGGACGCGAGAGGCTCCTCCCCCGCCAGGAGGAGCCGCCTCCTATACCCCTCAGAGGTGCGCTCATCAGGCCAATATGCCTCTTATCCCGCATCTGCGCGACGCATGGATTCGCAGTGCGCATCGAGTTGCGAGTGCACTCAGCCCGAATGCGAAGACCGCGACACCGCTGCCCGCTTCCATGCGGCTACTTGCCACGGTGAACAACCGAGGCTTCGGGACGTGCCCGTGCAGCTACCCTGCTGACCCACACCTCATTGGCTCGCACGAGGGACATGGGCCATGGCCTTCCCTACTCCTCCTTGTCCGCCGGCTTGTCCCCCTTGACCGCAATCTCCACAATCTTTGCGAACCACAACAGCTGTAGCGCGTACACGAACACCATGAGCGCTAGGCACGGGTAGCTATGGCTGGTCGGCAGCACCTCCAGCCCGACCGTGAACGCCGGCCACAGGATGGAGTATGGGCCCGCCAGCACGCGGCACACCAGGAAGGACGCCGCAAAGGAGTTGAACATGACCCACTTGACGGGCTCCAGGGCGGGCACGCCGGCAGCGTGCAGCGCCTTGGCCAAGTGCAAGATGGGGTTGGAGATGTCGAACAGGGCCTGCCACATGACGCACATGCGCTTGAGGTTGACGTTGTACCTGCGGAGCGGCGGAGCGCGTTGCTGCGAGTAGCGCGTTGGCCGCCGCAGGCTGCGACAGCTGAGCACGTGCCTGCTGCGCCCCTCAGCACCAGCAGCCTGCAGTCGTGTGCCCGCCATGGGTCGGCCCCTCCCAGCCCCACGCTCCCCCCTATGTGGCTTGCACTCACGCGATGAGCGTGAGCGCCATGGTAGCCACATGGTGCGCGACCATGTCCTTCTTAAGCTTGGTGCCCAGCCCCAGCGCCGTGCCCAGCAGCTCATAGCTGTAGTAGCCGAACGACAGCACCATGAACAGCCGCTGCCCCAGCGACACGGCGTGCTGCGGCCAGCCCTCCAGGCAGGGCCAGGGGTGCCACGGAACGCAGCCGCCGTTGGAGGTGACGGTGACGTACCAGGCGTAGCCCGTCAGGCCGCCCGCGAACGCAGCTATCCATAGGTTGTCGAGCACCTGGAAGGCTGCGGGTTGGAGGCCGGGCAGCGCTGAAGGTAAGGGCCCGACTGCATTTTCGGACTGGCTTGAACGTCCTTGTCCATCGTGGGGTAGCTGTGGAGGGACGTCAAGCCGTGGATGGCCTCCGGCGGCGGGGGTGCGGTCGAGGCGTTGGCACGGTCGACCCGATACGCACCTGTCTTGCTGCCAGACTTGGATCGACGCTCCAGCATTCTTGCGAACGGAGGGATGACGAGCTTCTCGAACACCAGACGAAGCGCAAGCACCAGAACTGCGATATAGGCTGTCACCGTAAAATCAACGAGACTAGGCTTTGAACCCGGAATAAAGAGATTTGGCGCCACAAAGCTGTGGAACAGCTCGGTTGCGTTCAGCGGCATGGTCGCCAGTTGGGGTTGATGCGCGAGTGCGCTGGCGTTCTGACTGGCGTTACGCCGGTGCTACTATGCTGGTGCTTCTCGTCGTTGCGAGTGCTTTCGCCTTGTCTCGCTTAGCAGTTTGATTATTGGTACTGACTGCCCAATGGCTCTGACACGAACCCCACGGGCACGACCCGGCTGTCGACGGCCGCCGCGTCCATGCACAGCGTAGGCGCAGGCCGACGCCACAACACCATGTTACTCAAGTACTTTGAACGGCTGAGGAGGTCAGAAGGCGTCGTTGACACCCGATAGCACCGTTACAGGACGCCATCTCAGTGAGCCGACTAACGAGGACTGCTGTGCGGAACGGGCAGAATGCCCATCGCCGCCGACAGCCGTCTTGCCAAACCATCAAGTCCACGAAGCACTCCCAACATAAGCACCCTACCAGCGTACCCCATCAACCAGCGCCCCCTTCCCCCGGCCCACATGTGGCCCCCCCCCCGCCTCGCCGCTTCAACCGCCGCGGCAACGCCCAGACCGACCGCCCAACGCCCAACGGCCAATAACTCAAGCCCAAGCAACTTCCCACCAGCTCCTGCTTGTATGCGGCCGCGTGTATGTGGGTGCCATTACAGGCCCACAGCGCCGGCCACCTTGGCCTTCGTCGCGTCCACCGTCGACAGCACGGAATCCTTGGAAGCCTCCACCTTGCCCGCGACGGACTGCACCGCCGGCTTGGCCGCCACCTGCTCCGCGGAGCCCTACGGCGCACACGCCGGCAGCAAGTATCCCATGTCAGGGAGCTGCAAGGCGGCTGCGCGCAGGCTGCGGCCACGGTGTGCGGATGCGCGCCGATCTGCCAGTGTTGCCGGTCAGAGGATGCTAGGCACGGACGGCGCGCGGGCTGCTTCAAGGCCGCATCTTCTACTCGGGCCGATGGCCCGGGATAAATGCGTGGGCTGCTAGCTGAGGATGCTAGCTAGGTACGGTAGGAATCACTCCGTTCCCCAATCTCACATGCTCCTTGGCACATTCCTCCCTAACACACGCCAGGTACAACTCCGACGCCCGCCCCACCTGCACGGCGCTGTAGCCGGTGCTGATGTGCTCTCCCAGCGTGCGCAGCGCGGGCTCGGTGATGGCGCCGAAGGTGCCCACCGCCCAGCCCGCGGCCCAGCGCGCCAGGAAGGGGATGAGGTTGGGCACGTTGGAGAAGCTGCGGGCGCGGCGAGGGCGAGGGGCGCGTACTGAGACCGCGTGTCCCGACTTGCTCGGGCTAGGCTGGCAGGCATCATACGCGGGGAAGACAAGTGTTGGGGTCAGCGCTGAGGCGGGTCACTACGTGTCCAGGACACGGCTGTGCCGGTCCCTGGCCGGCTCCCACGAGGCCTGCGCACGCTCGGCGGCCCGAGTGCACAAGGGCGCCCCCCCGGCCCACGCACCGCTCCTGGATGCGGGCGACCTTGTCGTTCCAGCTCTTGACCTGCAGCGCAAGCCCACGGCAGCACAAGCACCCGCATCAGCATAGGTGACAGCTGCGATGCCGCATCGCCTGTGCGAAGCCCGCGACGCCGGCACCCGCAACGCTGGCCAAGGGAAAACCACGGCCCTGACGCTACCCGGCTCTCCAACTGCCGGACGCTGAGCGCCGGACGCCCATTCATGCAGGCGGGAGCACCACAGGGTCCCTCACCCAGCGCCAGCTCGCCTTCCCCGCTGGCGCTGCGGCCGGCACTCGCTGTACTTTGCCCGCCGCTGCAGCGCTGCACGCCACCGCGCCCCAGCTGTGTCCCACGCGCGCCAGATGCGGCAGCCCCCTACGACAGCCCACACAACCTCATGCCCTCTCCAGCAAGCTACGCAACACCCTGGGCTCGCTTCCCTATCACGGCTCCGCTGCGCCGGCGCGCACCACCTCTTCTGTTACCCCGGCTTCCACACAGCTATGCAGACCAGGATGGCGAGCCCCTATGCAATGTTCAGTGCCGCCCCGCTGCGGCCGCCTCACCTGCATGGTCACGGTGCCGTCGACGGGGATGCGGCCGGGCAGCAGGTAGGTGACCGGCAGCCACCAGTGGCGGCGCGGCACCACGAACAGCGTGCCGTCCACCTGCAGCTCGGCCTTGCGCGCGGCCGAGTCCATCTGAATGCGGACCAGCTGGGAAGGCCGGGGGAGGGAAGGTGAGGGGGCGGCGAGGGAGCAGGGGGCGGGTGCCGTCAATAACTGTGGCGGTGGGAGGAGCCGGAGGCAGGGCCGAGCCGTCCGTTGGCGCGCGGTGCGGCTGGGGAGGAGGCGGGCAGGCCGGAGCACGTTGGCAGGCCGCATGGGAGTGGACATGGCGGCGGGGGCAGCTGGGGGCGCCCAGGGCGCTGTGCGTAGCGCGTCGGCGGCGTGTCGGAACAGGGGCGATAACACGTGCGGGCGCGCGGCGAAGCCCGGGAGTGGCGTCGCGGCGGCCCGCTGGTGGGCGCGGAGCAGCCAAGAGGTCTCGAGCCACTGACACAAAGCTGGGGTGGGCGGGCGCGCACCTTGGGCTCAAACTCGGTGTAGGCGAAGGGCGCCAGGAGCTTGGCCACCGCGCGCACCCGGTCACGACCGCCAGAAATGTACCTGCGTCGGGGTGGAGGAGGTCACTGCTGCGGGCGGGCGCTCTCCGGCGCCGCCGGCAGCGCGCAAGCCAAGGGCCCCTGCCACAGCGCCGACGCACTGCCCTGACAGCCAAGCGCCTGGCTGACAAGCTAGCCCCTTGCTGCGGCCTAGCGGCCTGCTGACAGACCTCGCGTGCGGCGCCCTTGCAGAATGGGCCCCGGCCCCGGGGTAGCAACAGACCTCGCTGGCTCTAGCTCTCTTAAGAGCCCAACCGCCCCCCACCCATGCCAGACCCACATGAAGGGCGAGTCGTACACGGCATCGGCGTCCAGGGCGCGGGTCGCCTCGTCGATTTCGTCCCACTGCGCCGAGGCGGGAAGCGCGGCCACGTGGCGGGTGGCGGCGGGGCGGTGGGTGTCAGGGGCTGAGAGGTGCAGGCAGGCATGGCGCTGTGGCGGAGGGCTGACTGCCGCAACCAGTGCTGTGGCAACGCCACGGACGCATGACCGAGGGCGTCAGCGGCTGGGCCTCGGAAGCATGCCCGCGCGGCGTACGCTGGCGGGGGCGGGAGGCCGCGGGAGGCGGCACCCCTGGCCCCGCCGGCTTGGCTTGGTCGCGTGGCCGGTACCGCCGGGTGTGTATGTGTGTGGCTGGGCAGCTCACCTCGGTGGCGGCCTTGTAGCGCTGCAGCGTGTCGATCAGTGCGCGCACCTCGGGCTGCACGTCATCAGGCAGCTGCGTGCGGAGGACCGGGGCACGCGAGCGAGAGGTGTTCGGGGGATGTTGGGGGAGAAGTGAAGCCGCAGGAAGCGCAGGCGCCGCGAGGTGCTGTGCCTCGGCTGCTTCCCGCGCGTGCAGGCGCGCGCACCTTGGTGACGGTGGGCAGCGCCGAGGCGCCGCCGTTGGCGGAGGTGCTGATTGCCATGTCGTGGGGTGCTGTGGGGTCTCTTTCTGTGATGCGGCGGGTTGGCTATGCTTGTCGTGCAAGCCCGGGTGCTGATGTGGTGTCAAATGCGCCAGGTGCATGTCCGCAAGTGCCTTGGGGGCGGGCAGCATTGTGCTGGGGGCGTCGCGCACCCGATGCCAGATGAGGTCACCTCGACCGTTGGGTTTGACGGCCTAGCTTCTAGAAGGCTCCACGCGCAAGGCACTTTGTGAGAGACGCTCTACAGTGCCGAATCAGGCCTGGAACGATTGTCGTCGGCACAACGGCAAGCCTCGGGGTGCGCCCGCTTCCTTGGCCCAACCTACCGCTGTTGCTCGGCGAGCTCCTGCTTGAGTCGCGGAGCCCGATTATGGACAGCAAAGCACTGGGACAGGGCGTTCGGACACCTTCGCCACCAGGAGGCCTCCTGTTCGCCATGTCGTCGACGACCCTTGGGTCGCCCTCACCGCCTGTTGCTTCGGCTGCTCCCAGTCTGTGCAATCGCGAGAGTGAGTTCGCTTGTTTTCACCATTCGTTCCACGGGCTGCGCGAGAGAGCGCTGCCTGGGTTGCGCTACCCGGTCGAGCAATTGTCGTTAAAACAGTATATGCTGCTGTGCTTAATGAGAAGGACTGTTCAGTGACAACTTCTTCCGGGAGATCTGGGGTGGACTTTTGTTTGTTCGCCTCTACCGTGCCTCGAGGCGCGCCGAATGCCTTTGCTGTAGTTGTCATACTTATCAACACAGCCGTGATCACGTAGCAGCAGGGTCTTTCAGGCCCGCGCCGTGCAAGGCCAGGTGCTGCTCAAGCCAGCAACCATGATGCTGCAATCGACACGATCGGCTACGCTTCCGCGGGCCTCTCGTCGTGCGGGTGCGTGGCCAGGAAGCTCGCCACGGCGCTTGCATGCAGCCGATTGCGCCGCAAGTACAGCCGGTTGAGCTGCTTCCCTCGCCCAGGCATCACCCGTCGCTCGCTCGCGGTGCGTGCGTCTGCACCGGCCGCCGGAGAGAAGTTCGACTATGTCATCGTGGGAGGCGGAACTGTGAGTCGACGCTGCGGCCGGCCCCTTGTCCCTTCGCGCTCGAGTGCATTCAACGGCGGCTGATCTTGCTTGCGGAGTGCGTTGCCGTCCTGACGAGGTGCCTTCTGGCCCCCGCCGGACCCCGACGTGCCGCGCTGCTCCCGTGCTGCCTGACGCCCACACCCCGTTGCCAGGCGGGTTGCGTGCTGGCCAACAAGCTGTCTGCCGATGGCACTAAGAAGGTCCTGGTGCTGGAGGTACGCCGCAGCAACAGCTGCGTCCGTGTGCCACACCGTCTGACATGCCACCGACCCTCCTACAGCTCCTGTGCAAGCCCGCCAGCTGCCCCCCCCCTCCGCCAGCCCGCCTCATTACCCCAGTGCCCCCGCCACCCCGCGCCGCCTCCACCCTGCTCTGGCTGATCCCCGGCTGCCAAACGCCCTGCAGGCCGGCCCTTCGGGCGACTCCATGGAGGTGGCTGTGCCCGCGGGCATTGCTCGCCTGTTCGGGCACCCGGTGATGGACTGGGGGATGAGCTCGCTCACCCAGAAGCAGCTGGTGGCTCGCGAGGTGCGGCAGCGGCAGCGGTAGCGGCGGGGCCTGGAGCGGGCTCCGCTGGCGCAGGGCCGACGGGCGGACCCACATGGTCGCTGGGCTGATGTTTTGGGGACAGCCAACCGGCGCGCCGGCGTCGAGGCATGGATGCCGGCGGCACGGGCACATCCCGAGCGGCGGGCTGTGGAAACAGGGCACGTTCGTCCTGCAGCACCGGCCGGTCCCGGCAGCACACACGCTGCTGCGCCACCATTGCGCAGCAGCGTTCTCGCCCATGCGGAGATCGGCACACTCTTGCCGGGGACGGGTTTGAGCAGGGAGCTCGGCGCAGCGTGCAAGGCGGCGGCCAGTCGCGCTGCGTGGCTGGTCGCTGCCGGAGTGCAGCTCGGCGGCTGGGCTCCATCGGATGACACGGGACGCTTCTGCGCACCAGCGATGCCCCACCAGCATGCGAGGCCACTGCAGCAGCGCAGGGCACACCTGACCCAGCCTTCAGCTGTCTGCCGACACGAGCCTTCGCTCCCCAAACGGGCTCTCACCGCCTGCCCCTGCTGCTCTGCGCCCCGCAGATCTACCTGGCTCGCGGCCGACTCCTCGGCGGCTCCTCGGGCACCAACGCCACGCTGTACCACCGCGGCTCGCCCGCCGACTACGACAGCTGGGGCCTGGAGGGCTGGGGCAGCAAGGACGTGCTCGACTTCTTTGTCCAATCCGAGTGCTACGGCAACGGTGCGTGTGCGCGCATCGTTGCTTGGCAGGCTGTGGGATGCGCACAGTGCCCCCTGGCAGCGGGTCGGCTGCCGTGGGCGGGCTTGCAAGTGGAGTGCGTTGAGGCTGCGCTGGAGCTGGAATCCGCTGGATCAGGGCCACGGCGCGGCACGTGTCCCGCTGCACCAGTGGGCGCTGCGTCCCCTGCGTGCCGTGATCACTTGTAGCCTTGTGCCAACTGCTGCCGCTGCGTACAGGCCCCAAAGCCTTCCACGGCCAGACGGGCACCATGCGCGTGGAGCAGCCGCGCTATGACAATGTGCTGCACGAGGAGTTCTTCAGGGCCGCGGCGGCCGCCGGCATGAAGGCCAACCCGGGTGAGCGTCGGATGTGGGGACTTGGGCGGCGCCACGGCTGGCGGGCAGCACAGGTACTGTACCGCGGCGGGTGGCAGCCGGTGTAGTCAGTGTGCGTGCCGAGGCGCCGCTGCTCCCTGCACTGCCTGCCGTTGGAATGGGCCCGGGCTTGCTCACGGATAATTCGAGATTGTCCGTGGTTCTCATGGTACATGCTCTGATCTACCGTGCCGTACTAACGTTGTGTCCTGTATGCACGACGACTGGTTGGTCAATCCCTCGGTCCGTGCCTGCCGATGCCTCTGCCCGGGGGCCCACAGACTTCAACGACTGGAGCCGCCCTCAGGTGGGACTAGCTGGCTTTCTGTGTCGGAACCTGTGTTCCTGCAGCTGTTTGCGTAGTTGGTTTCACACATACGTCGTAACACGTAGCGCACACAGCTCAATGGCCCGGGCCGGCTAGCGCTGCAGCAACCATGCCGGTCCGGCAATGGCCGGGCCTGCCTACAGCGGCGCGGCAGGCGGCGCACGATGCGCTGTCCGCAGCCCACTAGTCACGGCCGAAGCCCCCGCCCAGCATGCTCACGCCTTGCTCCCCGTCCCCGCCCCAACCCAACCGCCTCGCGCCCGCAGGAGGGCTTTGGCGAGTTCCAGGTGTCGCAGAACAAGGGCCAGCGCGCCGACACGTACCGCACCTACCTAAAGCCCGCGCTCACCCGCGGCAACCTCAAGGTGCGCAAGCCAGCAGAGCGTGTCTCCCCCTTGGCATAGGGCCCGTCGGCCCCCGCCCCTCGGCGCAGGGCTCGTCGACCCACATGGCAGCCCCTGCGGCGGCAGCATCGCCTGTGCTGGCTAGCAAACCCTGACGATCCGCACGCACCGCGCGCCGCAGGTTGTGACGGGCGCGCGCACCACCAAGATTGCGACGGAGAAGGGCGCCTCCGGCCCCCGCGCCGTGGGCGTGGAGTACGCCATGCAGCAGTTTGGCGAGCGCCAGAACGGTGAGAGCCCGTCGCGCGCTGGCGGCTGGGGCGGCTGGGGAGCTGCTGTAGGCAGCGGCAAGCAGCCTGGGGCCCAGGGTCGGGGTTCTGGCATACATCGGAGGTCCGCGTGGCGCGCTGGCGGCGGCAGGGACTGCTTCACGCAGCTGCTGCAGCCTGGGGTGCCCACGCCAGGCATTGCGGTGTGAGTTGGGCGGCCAGCCGGCCTTGTGCACCCAGCCGCTGACGTGCCAGCATGGGTCCAGGGCACAGCGGGCCTGGGGCTTTCTGGCGCTGCAGCCAAGAGCTGTGGACTGCGGCTGCTGCAGCGCCCCAGACTGGTACTGGTTGCCGGGCTGGCGCGTCACAGCGGCTGGGGTGCGGGAGCTGGCAACCGTGCTCCCGCACGTTGCCGGACAGCCGGGCTCCTGCATGTCCGAAGCTGCTGTAGGAAGCCACGCATGCGTGGAGCCGCGCCACGAGCTGCCGTACCGGTAGCTGGGTCTGGGCGCGGGCCGCCGGGTGCCGCCACCAAGGAACATCGGCCCTGCCCGCTGCCCTTCCCTGCACACCGCGGTGGCCTGCGGGCCTGTGAGGCCAGCACGTCGCCCCTCATCCGCCTTTCCCTCCCTGCGCATGTCACCACGCCTCACCCTGGGTGCGTCCGCTCCCCGGCCCCCGCAGCCCACCTGGCGCCCGGCGGCGAGGTGCTCATGTGCACGGGCGCCGTGCACACGCCGCACCTGCTCATGCTCAGCGGCATCGGCCCCGCCGCTGCGCTGCGCGAGCACGGCATCAACGTGGTGTCCGACCTGGCGGCGCTGGGCTCCAACCTGCAGGACCACCCCGCCGCGGTGCTGGCCGCCAGGTGGGGCCGGGGGGGAGGGCGCAGCGGCGTGGGGGCGGGGGCGCTCGCAGGCCATGGCAGCGTCCGGGCCCCGGCTGGTGCCGGCCGAGGGCTTTACAGCGCCTGGAGGCCGCTTGGCAGCGGCGCGTGGAGGCCTAGCTAGCGGGCTGGGGATGAACGCCTCCCATGCAACGCAGCCGAGCCCCGCCGGGCCCGGCCGCCCGTTTGCGCTGGGCGCATGAAACATGCACCCAGCCAGTAGCTGGCATCCGATGGACCCTGACGCTGCTTGCGGCCCGGGTGTTGGTTTCCTATCCCCGACCGCCCCCAGGGCCAAGCCGGAGTTCGAGAAGCTGTCGGTGACGAGTGAGATCTACGACGCCAAGTGCAACATCAAGCTGGGCGCTGTGCTGCAGTACCTGGTCAACCGCACCGGCCCGCTCGCCACCACCGGCTGCGACCACGGCGCCTTCGTGCGCACCAGCGGTGGGTGCCGCGGCGGGGCTGTGCTAGTCGGAGCCGTGTGAGATAGCGAGGAGGGATTGGGTGCGCACCAGCCTGGGGTCGGCATGCAAGGCGTTGGGGCTGGGCAGGGAGGCCGCGAGGTGGGAACAGGCGGGGGAGGAAGGGGTTGGGGAGCGACAGCTGCATGTGCCCCTGTTAATCCCTCGGCTCGCCTGCACGCGTGGCGGCTGAGTTTCAAATGGGGCATATATCACACCCGGGAGAGATTCGCTGACAGCGCCAGGCCCCCACGGGGCCCGTGAGCGTTTTCTGATAGTAGCTCTCCCACAAACACACGCACAACGTCTGCCTGCCGTCGCACCGCCTTCCGCGCCGCCAGGCGCCCTGCCTTTGCTTTGCTTGTCTGCGTGCCGTGCCTGCTGCCCTGCCCACTTGGCCTTCGACCGCACTGCCGCCGCCGCTGCCCTCGCTCCTCTGGGCCCCGCAGCCGCGCACTCGGAGCCCGACCTGCAGATGCGCTTCGTGCCCGGCTGCGCGCTGGACCCCGACGGCGTCAAGAGCTACAAGATCTTCGGCGAGCTCAAGAAGGAGGGCCGCGCATGGCCCGGCGGCGTGACCATGCAGCTGCTGGCCATCCGCGTAAGAATATGCTTCTATGGTGCTCTGTGTGCGTTTGATGCTGCTGCTGCTGCTGCTGCTGCTGTGCAAGGAATTGTTGTGCGGTGGTGCCGCCTTGCTGACCGCTGCATGCCCCGTCCCGCAGGCCAAGAGCAAGGGCAGCGTGGGTGAGTACCCGATAGCGCCAGCCCCACGCCCCAGCACGCTCGACACCTGCAATGCCGTCCACGTGCTCTCCACACCGAGTTCGAGCCACTGTCCTAGCTTCACCAGCCCCATCCGCACGACACCGCCCCCGCCATATGCGCCCCGCCCTCCAGGCCTCAAGACGGCCGACCCGTGGGTCAACCCCGCCATCAACATCAACTACCTCTCTGACCCCGCTGACATGGAGACGCTAAAGGCGGCGCTCAAGCTGGCGCGCGAGGTGGTCCGCCAGGGCCCGCTCGCCAAGTACTTGCAGGAGGTGCGGCAGCTGAGGCGGGGCTTGGCTCGCTCGGCTGAGCAACCAGGAGGGATGCGGGCCAGCTAGGCATGGCGTCAAAGGCTGGGGCAAAGCGGCTGGGCCCCCGCTATGGAGAGCCTGGCGTCTCTCCACGCGGGCAGGGGCTGCGCGCCAGCTAAGGAGGGCGTCCCGCGAGCTGGCCCTACCGTCCGCCCTCGTTCCGCAGGAGACGTTCCCCGGCGCGCGCGCCTCGAGTGACTCGGACCTGGAGGAGTACATTCGCCGCACCGTGCACTCCGGCAACGCCCTGGTCGGCACCTGCGCCATGGGCACCTCGCCCGCCAAGGGCGCCGTCGTGTCGAGCGCCGACCTCAAGGTGCGCTGCGGCCGCACGGCAGTCGATGCGGGGCAGCTTTTGGCTGGCCGGGCCGGGTTTGATAACAGGGCATGACCCGGGGCGCCCCTTGCGCGCGGCGCCCGGCGGTCGCCCACGGCGTGGCCGCGCTCGCCCGTCCTCCCCCTGCCAGCGAGCGCGCCCGCGCCGTGGTGCTCGGCGCTCACTCTCCCTGCACCACCGCCGCCCTGCTGTCCGCGCCGCGCCCGCAGGTGTTTGGTGTGGACGGCCTGCGCGTGGTGGATGCCTCGGTGCTGCCGCGCATCCCCGGCGGCCAGACGGGCGCCCCCACCGTCATGGTGGCGGAGCGCGCGGCCGCGTCGCTGCTGTCGGGCAAGCCCATGGCGCCCGTGCGCCAGCCGGCTGCCGTTTAAGCAGGAGTGCATGGAGCAGTGGCGGCTGAGGGGCAGCGTAGGGCCGTGACAGCCCGGGCCTAGGAGGCTGCGCGGGTGGCGGGAGGAGCAGGGGTCGGGGGCGGATGGCGTGCGTGAGCGCGTGTGGGGGGCTCGGGCCTGGGCGGATGTGCGTGTCGTTCTCGTCGGGGCGTGCGGCGCGGAGCTTGCGTTGAGCTGCGCTTGCGAGCTTGCGTTTGGGGGCGCCCTCCGGCGCTGGTCGGACCAATTCGGCGGGACCTTGGGCTTTAGGGCTCGTAGGGGCGTGTTCGCGGGTGGGCTTGGGCGGCGCCGCACAGCAGTTGGACCCCATCGCGCCCGTCAACGCACCGTGGACTTCACAGCACGGTACACGCTTGCTGGGAGATGGGTTTGCGACGCACCCCGGCACCCCTGGGCCCCGCCCGCGGCCGCTGGCTTGCCTTTGGGGCTGGGAATGCTGTGTGGGGGCTCACATCGTGATGTGTTTTGTGGTCCCGGGGGCGGCAGGGGAGCTGTGGGCCGGACTGGCAGGGGCCAGCGGGACATCAAGACTGGGGCAACACGCATACTGTGCATTGGTGAATAAGATGCCGATAGTTGCACGCTCGGGAGTATTACCGCCGTGGCGCGGTGGGCGTTTTGGGGCCCTGGTGGTGCCCTGCCGCCGCAGCGCACGTGTGTTCTTGGAACGGGGAGCGCCGGGTGCCGGGCGCCGTTCGTACCCACTATTTCGTATTCAAGGCACAAGAGAAGACTATCCTCCAGTCCTAGCTGAGATGCGGCTTGGGCCCTGAAGCGATGGCCCCGGGCCGATGATGTGTGGAGGGTGGCCCTGTAAGGGTGGGCCCATGCCGCGCCTGCTGGCCTCGCCTGCTGCTGGCAGCTGCCACTCGCTCGCCGCGAGCAAGCCCGGCCTGCGCCCACGCATGTTCGCTTACATGCGCAAGGCGCACTGGGCCTGCATCGAGCCAGCGCAGCCGCTCGTGTTGGCCTTGCTGGCATCGACTGCGTGTGCACGCGCATCCAGCAGCGCGCGATACGCCCTCACACCTAGCGCGTCACTTGTCGGGTCGAGTCCTTACTATAGCGCCTCGTCATCGCCACTGCAGCACCTGCTGCCTTGCAGGGCGGCACCCAACCCCTGGAGGTCACTGTGATTGGTGGAAAGCCCGCACACCGTAGATACCCCGCAAGCCACGGCAGGCCCCATCCAGCACACGCCCATGCCTGTGTTGCACAGCAGCACACGTCCGCGTCGGCACATACCTGCATCCGTACATCCCACCGATGTGCACCCACCACCGCTGACATGCAGTCCACCACTTGCCCTGTCACTGCGTCGTGCCATCACACCTGAACTGCACCAGGAGGCCTCCTGGCCCGGTCTACGACAACCTCGGCAAGTGCGTCTGGATGGCGGGGAGCGAGGCTGGCTGCCGCAGTGCCAGGGCTGGCCCCAGGCCATTGCCGTGTCGTTTCATCCACAGCTACTCACGCCGCCCTCTTGCTGTTGCCCCCGCAATTGGCGGCACGCTGCGTGCAGGTACCTGTACGGCCGCCAGACACCGCTGGCGTGGTGATGAGGGGCGGCTGGCTGCCGTATGAAATGCCATTAGGCCGTCGCCGTTGGAACCACTCTCTGCAACGAGCAAGCCCGGCCTGCGCCCACGCCCCGCATGCTGCTTGCGGGCGCAAGGGGCCCTGTGACTGCAGCAAGCCTGCGCACACGGCATCCGCGTCGCCCTTGCTTGCTCGCGTCGGCTAGCGAGCAGTCGCATGTTGGCCGTGACGTTTACACTCCTGGGCGTCTCGGTTCACGGGTCTTTGGGGGGCCCCGACACCCCACATGGGAGCGGCACCACAGGCTTGATTGATGCTGGGCATGCTTACTGTGCTACATGCATTGGCTGACTGCTTGGGACGCCCAGGAAAGTGCCAGGGCGCCTGGGTGGGAACCAGTTACAAACACGGTGAAAGCCGCCGTTTAGCCCTTCCAAAACCCCTCTCATGTGTCGACACCCCTTGTCACAAGCCACACCAGCAGCACCTGCTGGCAGGTTGGTGCTAGGGTGCTAGGGACAGCATCTCGAATGCCCCGGCTTCCCCAGGTCGCCCCAGACATGATGTTCGCTAAGATCGAGTATCCCGGCAAGCCAGCAAAATAAGCCCCAGTGGGTCACACCGCATGTGTCCGAAGCATGTCAGGTCCGCGTCCGGGGGTCCCCATATCCGCAAACAATCACGTGTGTGCATCCCAGGCAAGGACATCCGCCCAACCGCCCAACCGCTTCCATGCAGTATCCCCCAGTGCCCTCCGCCGCAGGGCAGATGCCCCGATCCGAAACCCATCCCCGACGTTGTGTGCCCGTGAATCGCGAATGCGACACATCCCGGTGCCCCACACCATCCAGCCTCCGGCTGGGTCATCTTGAAAGACCAAGGTGACGAGGCCACGTCACCAGGCCACCTGCGGCTGACTGCCGTACACAATACGATCCAGGTTGTCGTAAATGTACTCCGCGACGTCGTACCCAAGGTGGAACGCGTCCGCCGCAGCCTGCATCGCACGCACCGCACGGCGGAGGGGGGGGGTCGTGTTGCTTCAGTGAGGGCGTGGCGCAGAAGCAGCGAGCTCAGCTTCTGTACGATCGATGCCAGCCGTGCAGAGCGGTGCATACCGGTAGCCATATGGCCCATGTGTCGCATCTCGGAGGCGCGCAGCGGGGCCAGCCGCAGCACCTATCTAGCGCACCCGCCACTACAAGCGCTGTGCTGTACCGGTACCCACGTGACGACTGCAACGCCCACGTGCCCTGCCTCCGCACCTTGCGCCAGTGCGCTCCCGCGTAGACCCGGCTGCTGAGGCACTCGGCCGCGGCGTCGGTGAGGGACGTATAGGTGCGGTTGGCCAGGCCGGGCCCTGCGGTTAGCGCACACGGGCCGAGGACCCGCCTTGGGCGTTGTTGTACAGCTGACCTCTAAGCCCCGGACCGTGAACGTGCCCCTGCCCTTGCTCCCGCTATGCTTCAGCTCAATCATGGAGCTCGCGCGTGTCGGCGGCTCCACAGGCCACGGCGCCGCCCTGCCACTCGGCGCATGCGCTAGGTGAGGTCCCCATGGTCCCCACAAGCCGACTTGCACGCTGCCGGGTGCACTCACAGTCGGTGCGGACGCTGAAGGTCTGGTTCAGGTTGTTCAGGCCCACGGCGCGCTCCAGGATGCCCCAGCCGCCGCCGAAGATGCCCTGGTGCGCCGAGGGGTACTCGGGGTGCTGGGGGGTGGCCAGGAAGGGCGTCCAGGTGGGGTCGATGTGCTTGCTGCGGGGAAGGGAGGCAGGGGCATTTGGGGCGGCAGGGGTTGAATGCTGTGCCGGGGGCACGGGTCAGGGGATGCGCCGTGAACGGGCGAAGGGAGAGCGGAAGACACGTAGCACAAGCGGTGTTGCCGGGGTCTGCCTCAGCCCGGGCACGGCCGCCGGCCCCGGCATGCACCCCGGCGCGATGCTCGCCGCCCTCACCGGATGGCGTTGATGGGGCGCCAGCGGAGCGCCTTGTACTTGACATACCTGCCGGGCCGGGGCAGCAGCAAGCAGCAGGTCGGCAAGAAAGCGAGGCATGGGCCTGTGCCGCGCGCGCTCCGCCGCGCAAGCCTCCCGGTATCGGCCGCAGCCCCGCTCGTCCTGCCACGCACCACACGACCACGGTGCCGTCGTAGAAGGCGGCGCCCAGCTTGGCGAAGAACTTGGCTTGGTCGTAGGGCGTGTAGGTGGCCGGCAGCAGTGTGATGGAGATGTTCTGCGGGAGGGGCACCAGGAGGTGTTTGCTTGCGGTGAAATCCAGTTGAGGCGTCGAGCACATGCATCAAGTGTCGGTTTAGTACCAGCGTGCCACACCCACCTGCACCATGCCCGTCAGGCCCGCAGAGCCGCCGCCGCCCGAGCCCACGGCGCCTGCGCAACACAGCACACACGCACAGGGCAGGGTGGGTGGTACGGCCAGGCGCACCCTGCCGGCAGGGCATACGTATTGTGCGGCAGGCTTGGTACCCCGCGAGCTCCAGCCAGCCTTGCTCACCCAGCCAGAAGCGGGCGGTGTCGTCCTGGTAGGAGGTGCGGTTGGACACCTGGCCACCCAGAGCCAGCACCTCGGCAGTCTCCGCATTGTACTCGGGCGTCCCGAACCTGGTGGGGTCGGGCAGGAAGGGGGTGTTGGAGGTGGAGGGGGCGCAGGGCCGCTCAGCACGTGGCGGCTGAGTGGCTGGCGGCGCTGCACGATGGGCTGAGCAAGGGCTGATGAGCGCGGCCGGTTTGGGCGGGGGCTCACTTGTAGAAGCTGTTGATGTAGGGGGCGGTGAGAGCGGGGATGCGGTCGACCTGCAACGACGGTTGCAAGGAGCAGCTGCCGTTGGAGCACTTTGTCGCCAGGTTGAATGGGTTGCAACGAGCACAAGCGGGTGCGCGCCGCGAAGCAAGGCCCCTGCCCTGCGCTGCATTGTGCAGCACACGCCGTGGTGGCGCGCCCGGAACGAAACAACTGACACGGGCTCCACGCACCGGGTAGATGAAGGTGCTGCCGTTGGCGTACTGGGGATAGAGGATGAAGTTCTGCTCGGCCTGGCCGTACTGGGGAGCGGCTGCGGCGGACGGGGCAGGGGCAGGAGGATAGGCCAGTACGTCAGCGACATGAGTGGCGAGTTACGCGAGTGAGGCAGCGGTGTCGTGCCCTAGGGGCCACGGGCCAGTCGCACCTGGCGTGAAGCTGTAGACATTGTCGGGGACGTCGGCGCCGGCGGCGGGCGGCCGGTACAAGCTAATGGTCAGTGAGCGGTCGGCCACACTGCGGGTCGGGGGGAGCAGGCGCAACGCGGCGATGCATAAGGTTTTTAAATCACCTTATCACATTATATCACAGTGGTGGTATCTGCGTGTTGTGCCCGTGGGTCGAGGTGAGTGTGGCAAAGCCCGAGTACAGCTGCCCGGAACGGGGCTGGGTCAGGGTTGAGGCGGGTTGCCAGCGGGGCTCACCCAATCGCGATGTACTTGAGGGCGCAGGCGACCCCAACCTGGGCCGACACGAGACGGACCGGCTCTTTGACGTTAGCGCGGACCACCTCGGCGAGCAGCAGGTTGTCGAGCGTGGGCTGCAGCTGCGGCGCGAAGCGGACCAGCACCGCGTGCGCCGCAAAGGCTGCGGGGGCATGGCGGCGAGGCAGTACGGCGAGCAGCAGGGGCGGCGGCGGGGGTGTAGCCTCAGAGCTGTGGGTTTGGGCATTCACGTGTGGCGTGCGTTCAGGGGACACATCAACCGTCGCTGTCAAGCACTCAGCCTGTCCGCTTGATGCTTGCGGGCCCCGCGCTGTGCTTTGTGTGCTCACCAGCCGTGAGGTCAGCGTCAGGCTTGGTGGGCTTAGTCCTGCTTGTCCTGAACTCGACCGACGTCTTGTACGCGTCGTACTGGGCTATGGAGACTTGCGCGTAGAGGCGCGACGTCACTTGGTTGGTGAGGGCCAGAGCGCGCGCGACCTGGCACAAATGAAAGCAAACTAAGCATCAAGCATCGGTATGAAACCGGTCCTCGCCGCCGGGTATAGAAGAAGCACGGAACCTGCACGGCTGAACCCTTATCTAGCTGGACATCAGGCTTGTACCACGACGCGAAGACAAGCCCTAAACCACTGCCCTGTACAACACAGCGATGCTCAGATACGCCCGACACCCGCTTTCTGCCTTGCGCACACCCTCCACTCACATTCTGACCAGCATATACCCAGCGCGTGATGACGCTCTGCTTGAGCTCCGCAGCGCATCCCGCCAACAAGCAGATGCCGATGGAGGCGATGAGCGCTGCCGCTGACGCACGCAGAAAACTAAGCCGGGCCATATCTCTGAGCGTGATACACCAATAGCGACGCTCAGCGACGAGTGACGTGCGGTTTTGTAGGTAGAGCGCGCACCTCGGCGATCAAGTCCGGACGGCGTCAGGCCGGCCACCGGTTACTTTGTCCGAGGCCTCGGACCTGCAGGCCGTGCCGTAATGGCCCGCATCCATGCCGTAATGTCTCCGTCCCAGGCCACGAAAGTCGCCGTCCGTGAACAGGCCTGCCCGACTGATCGGTGGCTGGCCTCGCCATAACTTCACATCCCACGCCGTGGGTCTCAGACGCCCAGCAATTCTCTTCGCACAATCGATAGGCGATGGCGCGCGCGAGTCATTTCGTGGCGGCTCTGCCCGCGCTCGCAGTAACTCTTGCTGTCCTCGTCGTGGTTGCACCGGCTGAGGCATCTCTCCGAGACAGCGCCGTTCTGCGCTGGACTTACGCCGCTCAGCAGGTCAGCGCGCTCCACATCTAGCGTCCTGTGCCAAGCCTAACCGCCGCATCATGCATGCCGGCGTATGTCGCCCAGCGCCAACGCGCCCTCGCCATGAAGAGGCGGTTCTGCATACGATCCTGCACACTCATCTTCTGCATCATGTTCGTGTGTCTGTTGGCCAGCCTTGTGTGCCATGTCTGCCATCGCCTGAGCATCGGCCTGGCTGTGTGCAGGTCGTTCGCACGCTGCGACTGACCAACCAGCTCAGCGCCAAGCTATACGGCCAGGTCGGCATCGCACAATACCTGGCCTTCAAGGCGGCCAACAACGCTACGTATCGCGGCAAAGTCGATGCGGAGCTGGCGTCGGGTGAGCAGCCACCTGCTGTGCCTGCACCCGACAGGACCTTGCCCCCCTCCCGCACCTGCCGCATGCGGCCTGAGGCTACCCAAAGCCCCATCGCTCAAGTCACGCCTCGTGACCCGGCCCCTCTCCCAACACCTTCCGCGACAGCCTTCGCGGCGCACGCCGTGCTGGCGCGCAACAACCCAGTCCAGGCGCCGCAGCTTCTCGACAGCAAGCTGTATGCCGAGGTCCAGGCCTTTGGCGGTAGCGACCGCGTCCGCGACGCCTCCGCCAGCCTGGGCGTGAGCGTGGGCATCCAGGTCGTCACGGCCGGGTGAGAGGAAGGGACGGGCGGGGGCCGGGGTTCGTGCCGCCGGCCCGCGCCACGGCGCCGCGATGCGACCGGGCCAGAGGTCTTTCAGTGTATGCACAAGCGTGGAAGTCAGCAAGGTACCTGAGGTATGGGGAGCACACACGTGGAGGGTTCTCACACAAGCGACCGCGGCAGCGGGTAGCTGCTAGCCCAGCACGATGCTCGCGCGGGTCGCTAGATAGACCTTGGACCGCTGTGCCTTGGGCTCCTCGCCGTGCACGCAGTGCGCTGGACCGCGGCCTCGAGGTCAGCTACTACCGGCCGGGTGAGAGGCACCGGCTGCCGCCGCCAACTCGACACCCGAGCACAGCAGAGCCGCAGCCCTGACCCTGCTCATGTCCCATGTACGCTACTCCCACCCGACGCCGCACCACCTGGCGCCTCCCCCAACCCGGGCCCCCTGCACGACCCCAACCCCCGCAGGCTACCCCGACTCCCTGGCGCGCGACAACGAGTACGTGTTCACGCCCGAACAGATCGGGCCGCCGCGCGACTTCCTGCTCTACCCAAGCTACGCCAACGGCAGCACCTTCATCTACCCGGTGAGGGGGCGGAGGGTTGAGGTGTGGGGCGGTAGGCTGCGGCCCCTCCCCTTGCTCCAGGGCACGCAGGCGCTGCCGCTTCTTGGCCTCATAGATGGCTGCAGTGCGTTCCGCCTCGGGCCCAGCGCTGCATCTGCACAAACGCCGACCGCTGAACGCCCAACGCCCACGCACGGACACACGCCCGCAGGTCAAGGACATTCCCGCCCTGGCACGGCCCTACCTGAACGCCTACTACGCCATCGGCACGCCCGAGTTCGAGGCAGAGAACACCGAGGTGCGGCAGTAGGTTTGGGTTGGGGGCCTCAGCGGTGGATGCAGCAGGGGGTGCTACCTTGCTCCCCGCCTATCCGGCCATCTGTCCAGCCCTGCTGACAACCCTCAATCATATGCCGTGTGCCCCCACATCCCTACACACAGGTCCTGCGCTTTGGCGGCACCTACGCCCCCGAGCGCAGCGCCTACGACACGGACACGGCCCGCTTCTGGCTAGGTGCGGCCGCGCCTGTGAGCCTGCGCGCCCCGCCCCGCCCACCCCACAGCGACAGCCGGCGTGCCAGACGACTCGCCGCGATCTGACGCAGCCTCGTGTGTTGTGTGTTGTGTGTTGTTGTGTGTGCGCACGCGTGTACTCCTGCCGCAGGCGCGGTCAGCGGCTCTGGCGGCCAGGGCTCTGCGGGCGTGACGGGCATGGTGCAGAACATCTCCATCCAGTTGCTGCCGGGGAGCTACACGCCCGAGCAGCAGGCCGCCTTCTTCGCCAAGCTGGGCACCGCCTTCTACGACGCCATCGTGGCCGTGTGGTGAGCCCGGCCGGGTTTGTGGCCCAATTGCGCCAATGATGCGTTGCGCCAAAGTCTATTCTATATCGTAGTAGCCAAGATTCCACGACGCCTCGCAGCTGTGCGACGTGTCAATAGGCGCGTGGTCAAGCGGGGGCCGACTGTCAAGCGGGCGCGGCCCCCTGGTGCTTTTGGGTGCAAGGCCAATGGATGCAGATGTGGCGCGGGCTGTGGGGCGCCGAGCAGCCATAAGCATGACGCGGATCGTGTTGCCTATGCGTTTCACGTTGCATGTGCTGCCTGCTGCCTGCTGCCCCGCCTTCCATCAGGTACGTCAAGTTCAAGACTCCGCGGTGGCGGCCCATCACTGCCATCCAGTGAGTTGGCGGGCATGGGGTTCGGCAGTCGGCGGTGAGGTGGTCGTCATCCTTCGGACCCGGCCTCGTTGCCGGCCACCCAGCGCCGGGGCGCTGGAGCCAAACCGCGATCCTGCTCCCACCAGCAAGCCAATAATTGTTAACATGTCGCCCGCTTGGCCTCGCAAACCCTCAACCCTCGCAGGAAGTACTACAACGCCTCCTGGACGCCGCTGCTGGGCACCCCACAGCACCCCGAGTACCCCTCCGCGCACCAGGGCATCTTCGGCGGCGGCTGGTCGGTGCTCGTCCGCGAGCTGCGCGGCAACTCCACCCAGACCTTCACCGTCAAGTCCGACTGTGAGCCGCCGCCGCTGTCTCGAGGCCCGCGGGTCAGCCGATCGACCGGAGCCAGCAAACCCCGGCAATGGGCCTGCCACTGCCGCCCCTCGCGCTGTGGCTGCCCTCCCACTGGGCCGGCCCAACACCGCACCCCCCCTCCCACTGGGCCGGCCATGGGACCCTCCCTCCCTCCACCAGCATGCCGGTGCGCGCATCACACAACTGACAACTGCATCACCTCTTCGCAACACCCCACGCGCAGGGCCCAACATTCCTGACCGCACCTACACCAGCCTTGACGATGCGGCCAGCGAGTCGGGCGCCAGCCGCATCTTCGCGGGCGCTCACTGGGGCCAGGTGGGGCAAGGGGGCTTATTATACATCGAGTTAGGCAGGTAAAGAGTGAAGGGTGCAGTGTCGCTCCACGGACAGTGTAATAAGTGATACCAAAGTGGCAACCGGCGGGGATTGCAACACAAAGCTCTGCGTACTTGGGGAAAGGACGACGGACGGCCAGGAGCTTGACGCAGGCTTGGGGGCTGGGGCGGCGGGCCGGGGCTGGGGGCAGGGCTGAGCTTCTGTGTGCTTGCTGCTGGGGCCCTGGCTGGCGGCTCCTCCTGCTGGCTCAACCCAACACACTGGATGGGTATGGCCGCGATTCCACTGCTGCGCGTGTGGCGTATTTGCAGGCCAACCGGGACGCGTTCAATATCGGCAAGGTGGTTGGGAACTACATCTACGACAACCTCGACAAGTGCGTGCGTCGGGCTGGGAGCGAGGCTGCCTGCCGCAGTGCCAGGGCTGCCCCGCCCCCCTCGGGCCCTTGCCGTGCGGTCCGCAGACCTCACGCAGCCATCTTGCTGTTGCCCCCGCAATTGGCGGCACGCTGCGTGCAGGTACCTGTACGGCCGCCAGACACCGCTGGCGTGGTGATGAGGGGCGGCTGGCTACCTTGGGAATCGCTGTGAGGCAATCGCCGTTGTAATCGCGCACTCAAATGCAAGTGCTACTTCAGTGGATTGTGTGGAAGCCAGCTGCCACGCGGCCGGGCTTGAAACCCTGGCTGGTGGGTTTCACGGCCCGGTACGGAGCGACACCGTGTGTGCATATATGTGAGGGCGCGTATCTGGGAATGCCCCAGTGGGCGCGATCGCGAGCAGGCTGCAGGGCGGGTGTTGCCTGGGCTTCGCCGCTCGGCGCATTACCTGCCGGCGCAAGAAAATGATAGGACGTGCGCGGAGGCGGTTGGTGCCGGGAAGAAGGCGGTGGGGCAGGGCTGTGCTGCGCCCCCAGCGACGACAGGGGTATGCGAGCGCTGGCTCCCTGCGTGTCTGCACGAGTGCTGTGTGGGGTGGTTACTGGCGGACACTAAATGAGCATGAGCATGCTGGGGGGATTTTCGGTGATCGCCGCACAATCTTCGGACCCTGTTGCCGGCCAGTGCGTGGGGAGCTTAGCCGCTCCACCTGTCGGCAGCTGTGTTGGGCGGCTCCACGCGTGTGAGCACCGCGGCCACGCTGGGGTCGCTACGCTTTGCGGCGCGCGGTTGCGCTGCTGGCATAGCAGACCAGCAGGAGGAATACGTGTAAAGTCAACAAGCCGCCACCCTGACCTAACCGCCTCGACGGTGCAAGTGTGCTCTTCTTGTGTGCGAGCCAGCGCTGGTGGTTCATCTGCCACACCACCCAACTACCAGCAGCACTGTTTGCCTGTACCTCGCGCCGGCGCCGGATGACTCATTGGCCAGGCCCCACAAGCACTGGGCGAGGCACCCAAGAGTGTCGGTCAGGGCGCAGCAGCGGAAGGAGCGTATGAGGCAAGGGAGTCCATGCCCCGGGGCCGGTTTACCGGCGTAGCCGTCAGGGAAAGGGTGGGGCCAACTGAGTCCGCGCCTTGCATGGCTGCTGCGAGCAGCTGGTTCGGCCTCTTTGCTTCTCGACGGAGCTACCCAGCGCCGAGTCCGGCACATGGCCACATGCCGTGCGGAGGTGGCAGAAAGACACGAGCGCTCCGTGGCTGAATGTTACAGGGGCAAAATCCCTCAGCCCGCTTTTGCAGCGCCCGTGCAAGGCGCATAGCGCGGCGGGCAGCAGCGCGACGGCGGCAGCATGGCCGCCGCCGTCGCGGGCCGCCGCCATATCCTATCCCTCGCCAGCCTCACAGGAGGTGGCACGCTCCACCCAATCCGCCGAGGGCACGATACTCGTACAGGAGCGCTCACTCGCTCCCTCTCGCGGCACCGCTCCCCCAAAAGACACCCCAGCAGCTCTGGGCATCGTCGCAACTCATATCCCCCCAATGACCCTCGCAGCGCTGGGTTGGGTATCGCCGGCGCAGCCGCAGGCCGCACCGGCGCGGCGCCGGGAGCTGCGTGCCTGGTGCCAAGCTGGCAGCCAAGCGCAGCAGCGACCGCGCAAGTTAGCGGCAAGAGCCCGACACACACACGCCGGCGCGCGCCACGCCGCGGCCCTCTACACGCCGACCTGATACAACCAACCGTCACTCGTGTGTAAGTCAGACGATGCAACCGCCAGGCCCGTGTGGCCTTCGCGCGACAGCCCGCCCACCGCCGCGTGCGATGCGGCATCGCCAACAGGCAGCCCGTCCTCACCCTCCCCCACGCCTCACATATCTTCTGCACACAGAACCGAGCCTGTGGGAGGAGCGCCCCTAATCGGCAAAGCGCGCCCGACCCCGCGTGTGGTCGCATATGCAAATGGACTCACAGCGCACACCACACCACACCACACCACGCCACACAGCACGGCACTACCCGTCTCATCCGGCAACCGCGCGCCCCGCCGCACGGCTCGCGCCGCGCGCCCAGAACCCACGCCCGCCTGCCCCGTGCCCCGAGCCCCGTCCCCGCCGAGCCCACACCCCAGCAGCTGTGTGCGGCTCATGCCCGCACCGCCACCTGGCTGGCCGCCGGCACCGCCACCGAGGGGTTGACCTCGGGCGTGTTCTTCTCGGCCGGCGGCACCAGCTGCCAGAACTTGGGCAGCGATGCGTCCCACGAGCCCAGGATGGCCTTGGCCTTGGCGCTGCCGGTGCGCTGCGCGTGCGCCTCGATCAGCTCCTTGAGCTGCGCCTCGCCGGCCTTGGTGATGACGCGCTGCAGGGCCACGATCTCCGTGTTGAGCTTGTCGGTGAACGAGCCGTCCTCGTCGAAGAAGTAGGCCAGGCCGCCGGTCATGCCGGCCGCCACGTTGCGGCCGACCGAGCCCAGCACCACCACGCAGCCGCCAGTCATGTACTCGCAGCAGTGGTCGCCCGCGCCCTCCACGACCGCCTCCGCGAGCGAGTTGCGCACCGCGAAGCGCTCGCCGGCGCGGCCGTTGACGAACAGCCGGCCGCCGGTGGCGCCGTAGAGGCACGTGTTGCCCACCAGCGACGCGTCCTCCGCAGCGAACGAGCTGTTGGGCGGCGGCACGATGGCGATCTCGCCGCCGTTCATGCCCTTGCCGACGTAGTCGTTGGCCTCGCCCACCAGCTTGACCTCCAGGCCCTTGACGCAGAAGCAGCCGAACGACTGGCCGCCAGAGCCCGTGAGCGTCAGCTTGACCGAGCCCGCGAAGCCATTGTCGCCGTGGTGCTTGGCAATCACGCCCGCGACGCGGCCCATGGCGGAACGGTCGGTGTTGATGATGTCGTACGACTTCTCAACCACCTTCTCGTTCTTGATCGCGTCCATCACCTCGGCGTCCGCGAGCACGCGGTCGTCGAGCTGCGGCCCGTTGTCGTGCACCTCCTGCTTCCGGCGCGTGCTGCTCGAGCCGCTCGGGCCGGCGAAGGTGGTGAGGAACGACAGGTCCAGGCCCTCGGTCTTGGCGAGCTTCACGGGGCGCTGGGCCAGCAGGTCGGCGCGGCCGATCACCTCGTCCAGCGACTTGTAGCCCATCTCCGCCAGGCCGGCGCGAACCTCCTCCGCAACGAAGTGGAAGTAGTTGACCAGGTCCTCGGGCGCACCGGGGAAGCGAGCGCGCAGCTCCTCGCGCTGCGACGCGACGCCGACGGGGCAGTTGTTGGTGTGGCACACGCGCGCCATGATGCAGCCCGTCGCAATCATCGCGACCGTGCCGAAGCCAAACTCGTCGGCGCCCAGCAGCGCGCCGAGCAGCACGTCACGGCCGTTGCGCACGCCACCGTCCACGCGCAGCACAACACGCTCGCGGAGCTCGTTGCGCACGAGCGTCTGGTGCGTCTCAGCCAGGCCCATCTCCATGGGGCCGCCGGCGTGCTTGATGGACGAGATGGGCGAGGCGCCGGTGCCGCCGTCGTGGCCGGACACCTGGATGATGTCGGCGTTGGCCTTGGCCACACCCGAGGCAACAACGCCGATGCCCGCCTCCGCGACCAGCTTGACGCTGACCTTGGCGCGCGGGTTGACCTGCAGGCGGCAGCATCACGCGGGCAGACGCGTCAGGCACGTGCGGCGTGCGGCGTGTCAAGCAGCGCAACGCGATTGCCGGTCAGCCCTGCTTTGAGCTAGGGGCGCCGCTACACCGCGGACCCAAGCCCGCCCGCTTCTGCCGCCGCGCCAGTCCCCAGGCCTCCGCGCCCCCGCTTCACAACAGCAGCAGCGGGCCCCACCTGGTGCAGGTCGTAGATGAGCTGCGCCAGGTCCTCGATAGAGTAGATGTCGTGGTGCGGCGGCGGGCTGATGAGCGGCACGCCGGGCTTGGAGCGACGCAGCTGCGCAATGTAGGGCGACACCTTCTGGCCGGGCAGCTGGCCGCCCTCACCGGGCTTGGCGCCCTGCAGCGGTGGAATGGGAGCGGGCCGCACACGGCGCAACAGCAAGCGTCAGCCAGGCGGCGCGACAAAGACCGGCCCGGAGATGGACGGTGCAGGCCGTTCGGAACGGGTAGAGCATGCCGATGACTGCCCATCCAGCAGCCCCATGCGCCGCTTCCATCCGAGCTGTGCGTTCGCAGCCCAATCGTACCTGCGCGACCTTGATCTCCAGCTGGTCGGCGTTCATGATGTACTCGGGCGTGACGCCGAAGCGGCCCGAAGCCACCTGCTTGATCTTGCTGGTCGCCGTGTCGCCGTTGCGCAGGCCGCGCAGGTGAGGCACGGCCTCGCTCTTGCCCTGGCCGTCCACGTCCGACAGGTGCAGCCAGCGCGTGGGGTCCTCGCCACCCTCGCCGCTGTTGCTCTTGCCGCCGATGCGGTTCATGGCAATGGCGATCGTCTCGTGCGTCTCGCGGCTGATGGCGCCCAGAGACATGCCGCCGGTGCAGAAGCGCTCCATGATGGCGGCCGCGGGCTCCACCTGGCGTGCAGCGGGGAGTGACGGGCCCACGGTACTATTCACCGAGCGAGCAGTGCAACGCGGTGGGCTCAGCTGGGATGGTCGCGTGCCGCCATGCGGCTGCGCAAAGCTCGCTACCCCTTGGCAAGCAGGCTGGCGGTCGCTGGGAGCTGGGGCGCTGGAGCAGCAAAAGAGAAGGCATCGGAGGCTGCGTGGGGGGTGGGGAGTGGGGTGGGGCGCACCTGGTCGATGGGCACGGGCTGGCGGTCGCTCTTGAACTCCAGGCAGTCGCGCAGCACCGCCACGGGCGCCTCCACGAAGTGCTGCTGGTAGGCCTTGTACGAGGCGGGGTCCGCCACGCTTCCGTTGCCCAGGCCAATGGCCTTGTGCAGCAGCTTGGCCATCGTCTGGTTGTTCGAGTGGTACTCGCCTGCGCAGCGAGAGGCGCCAGCCAGAGGCAGCGCTCACGTTAGCACGTCGTTATGGCTGGCCCAACCACCACGTCCCCTGCCCCAATCGCTCGCTTACAGCCCCTACCATATCTCAGAAGCCCGCAGCCTGGCTCACCCTTGGGCTTGGACTGGATGAAGCCGTAGTCCTCCAGCTTGGTAAGCGCCTTCTCGGGGAAGCCCTTGACCCACAGGCTCTCCGCCTCGCGCTGCAGGTCGGCCAGGCTCATGCCGCCGATGCGGGACACGGTGCCGCGGAAGCACAGGTCCACCACGTCGCTGCCCAGGCCGTAGGCCTCAAAGATCTGTGCGCCGTGGTAGCACGACAGCAGGCTGATGCCCATCTTGGACAGGATCTTGAGCACGCCCTTCTCCAGCGACTTCTTGAAGTTCTTCTGCGCCTGCTTGATGCTCACGTCGGGCACCTGGGGGCGCGGAGGGCAGGCAGGCAGGGATGGCATGCATGAGGTCAGGTTGGGACGGTTATTTTGCGGCGAAGTTCCTGTGGCCTGCTGTGCTCACGGTGCGCCCGAGCCCGTCCCCACGGCCCGGCGCCCCTCCATCCATGCTGGCCCCGCACCTTGCCGGCCTTGATCAGGCTCTGCGTGCGGCTGCTCAGGCGCCACTGGCGGCTCGTCTCGTAGCCCAGGTAGGGGCAGATGGCGTGCGCGCCGAAGCCAATCAGCATGGCCGCGTGGTGCGTGCTGTAGCAGGTGGCCGTGTCGACCACGATGCTGGTGTCCGAGCGGCAGCTGGTGCGGATCAGGTGGTGGTGCACGGCGCCGACCGCCAGCAGCGCCGGGATGGGCGCGCGGGCAGAGTCCAGCGCGCCGTCGGGGCGGTCGCTGAGGACCACGCACTGGCAGCCCGAGCGCACGGCGGCCTCCACATCCGCGCACAGCTTGCGCAGGGCAGCCTCCATCGAGCCGGGCTTGCCGGCGTCGAAGAAGAGCTTGAAGGTGCGCGAGCCGAGCGTCTTGTCGGACGCCACAGCCTGCAGCTCCGACTCGAGCAGGATGGGGCTCTCCAGCAGCACCTGCGCGGGCGGGCAAGGAGAGGAGACGGCAGGGGCGGTGTGAACAAGATGGCGCGACGGCTAGGGGAAGCGCTGTCCTGGTGCTCGTGCCACATATGCTGGCCTTGTAAACCAAGCCGCCTCGTCTCGCCATCCTGCCGCCATTCGCCCAGGCCTCCCTCACCTGCTTGTACGAGCCGCCGTCGGGCGACAGCAGGTTGCCGCGGGCGCCCAGGCGCATCTCCAGGCTCATCACCAGGCCCTCACGCAGCGGGTCGATGGGCGGGTTGGTCACCTGCAGGCCACCAGGGGAGCACGGCAAGTGGTGGCACGTCAGGCCGCATGCCCCGCACTGCATTGCCACGGTGCCAGCCACAACGCTCTCGCCCGTGCAGGTGGGCCGCCAGCTGCCAACTCGTGCGTCGAAAACCATCCAGGCGCCCAGTAGCTCCCAGCCCCAGCCACTCGTTCCCGGCCCTCCGCCGACACCAGCCGGGAGCTCAGCGACCCCGACCCCGCCCCAGGGCCACCACGCTACTCCAACCGATCCAGCCGCGCTGCGCCGCAGGTCGCCAACAAGCCCAGCCCCAGCCATTGAGCCCCTGCCCCGCCCAAAGGCCGCCTCCACGTTTCCAAGCCACAGCCGTCCACCGCAGCCACACCTGCGCGAAGCGCTGCTTGAAGTAGTTGTACAGCATGTGCGGCTTGTCGCTGAGCACCGCCAGCGGGATGTCGTCGCCCATGCAGTACGTGGGCTCCACGCCGGTCTGCGCCTGGCTTTCCACCACCATCTGCGCATCCTCGGCGCCCATGCCTGCGGGGACAGGCCGGGGAGCGCGGCGGGGATCAGGCGCCAGGATGATGGCACCGCTCGCCCCGGGCAGCGACCGCCTGAGGTGGGGTCGCCACGGGCAGGCTTCATCGTCTACTTCGTCCCCGGGGGCTTGAAGCACACAGTTTATTCCGCACCCCGCCTCCTGCTTCGCCCCGACCCCAGCCCTCTGCCCTCCCCAGCCCCTGCTCACCGATGGCCGACTGCAGGCGCAGCATGGTGGCCGCGTCGTACATGGGCTCGTTGAGGAAAGTGCTCTCGCCCAGGTCCGTCAGGCGGCGCAGCGACTGCGTCAGCCACTGCTTGTACGGCTGCCGGGTGGCCACCATCTTGCTGATGGCGCCCGTCTCCATGAACGTGCCCTTCTCCAGGTCCGCGCACACCATCTGGCCTGCGCCGCACGCAGCAGCAGCCACAGCCGTCAGCACAGGGCCTCATGTGCCGTCGCCACGTCGACATCCTGCGCTGCTTCCTTGCCCCACGCGCCCGTCCGCTTTGCCATCCCGTGCCCGCCGCCGCCTGAGAGAGTCAGCCCTCGCGCCACCCTCCGCTGCCCTCCCACCATCTACCCAGCCGACCCGGCCGACGAGCACTCACCGGGGCCCAGGCGGCCCTTGGCGACGATGTTCTCCGCGTTGCTGATCACGTCGCCCAGCACGCCCACCTCGGACGCCACGTAGATCATGTCGTCCTTGGTGCGCCAGAAGCGGGCGGGGCGCAGGCCGTTGCGGTCCAGGCGAGCACCCACGCGCTTGCCGTCCGAGAAGACCAGCAGCGCGGGGCCGTCCCAGCCCTCCTGCAGGCCCTCGTAGAACTCGTAGAAGTCCACCACCTGATGCAAAAGAGGGACAGGGCCAAGCATAAGATGGAGAGCGCGCACGCGAGGGATGGGGAGTGGCAGACGGGCGGTCTGACGATGGGCTGTGCACCCGAGCCGCCTGTAAACGGCCAGGCCAGGCAGCGCTGAGCGCGCGACCCAAAGGCTACTGCTCCTGCGATTGCCGCGGGTAGCAGCGCAGCCCCAGGCACGTGGCGTCGGACCGGCAGCAACACACGACCCGCTGCCGCTACGCCGAGCAGTCTTCAGGCTGCTGCCGCCAGTGCCCGGTGCTGCTCCTCGCCAGCGCTGCGTCGCTCAAGCAGCGCTAGACCAAGGCAGCAGGCAGCTGCCACATGCCGCTGAGCGAACAGCATCCGCGGGGCGAGCGGCCCGGGGGCACCGCCCGTACCGGCAGCCGCCCAGCGACAGCAGCAGCTCGGACCACCCAGCATCACGGAGCCGCCAGCGTCCCAGTCTGCTGATGCTAGGCATGCGCCGCTTGGTCTGGCTTCCGCCGCTGCTGCGTCGCTGCTGCGCACTGCGCTGAGACGCACATCACTGTCCTTCGCCGGTGCGCGCCTCCTGCTTTCGCTCAACAGCAGCAGCCGCTGCGGCCGCGCCGCCATGCCGCTGCTGCACGCCGCCGCATTATCCTGCTGCTCCGTGCCAGCGACAGCGGCGCCAGGTCGAGCGCCGCTGGCCCTTGCTCCTAACCGTGCATCGCTTTTCCGCCTGTGCTCCAGGCCATGCGCCCAGCCTGGACCCCTTTTCGCCCCGGTCGGCACTAATCGCACCTCGGGGTACTCCTTCATGAGGTCGGGGTGGTTGCGGTACGCCTCGGGCACCAGCAGCATCAGCGCGTCCTGCGACACACCAAGGCCGGGGCGCCGCCAGGTTCAAGCACACACCCCTGCTCGTCCCGCGCAGCAGGAGCAGCCGCCTCGCGCGTTGTCGCATGCTGCGATTGCGCAAGCTGCTTCCGTTCCAATACATGGACAGTCCAGGATGCAGACACGACCCCTCCCTCTGCCGGGTCGCAACCACGCAGCCCCGCACTGGAGCCGCACCTGCGGGTCGAAGCCGGTGCGCACGAGCAGCTCCGCCACGTTGTCCAGGTTGGCGGAGTCGGACTGCGCCGCGTTGCACAGCGGCGTCAGCTCCTCCTCGCGGCCCTTCCAGATGGGGTTCGACAGCTCGTGCTCGCGAGAGGCCACCCAGTTGAGGTTGCCCTGCAGCGTGTTGATCTCGCCTGGGGAGCGGAGGCAGCGGCGCGGCAGGGGCAGGGCGGGGGAGGGTAAGCAGAGGGGTAGAGCACATCGCGGCGGCGGCTGCGACGGTTCGTCTTCCGGCCAGAGCTTGCGTCACGCGGCTGCCTTGGCGCAGCGGCCGCACGCCGGCTGCCTCAGCGGTGCCGCGCCAGCGGAGGTAGGGGGCGGCGCCAGGGGTGCGGGGCGGGGCGCTCACCGTTGTGGCCGAGCACACGCATGGGCTGCGCCAGGGGCCACTTGGGGGTGGTGTTGGTGGAGAAGCGGCGGTGGTAGATGGCGAAAGCCGACTCGTAGTCGGGGTTCTCCAGGTCGCGGAAGAACGAGCCCACGACCGCCGAGCGCAGCATGCCCTTGTACACAATGGTGCGGCTCGACAGCGTGCACATGTAGAAGTCGGGGGCAAACTCCGCCGGCAGCTGCGCGTTCTTGGCCTTCTCCACCAGCTTGCGCACGACGAAGAGCTCGCGCTCGAGCTCGTCGCCGACCTGGCCGGCCTTGCCCTCAATGAGGACCTGCCAGATGCGGGGCTCCGTGACCTTGGCGAAGCGGCCCACCACGCCGTGGTCGACCGGCACCTTGCGCCAGCCGACCACCTTGACGCCCTCCTTGGCGCACACGGCCTCCGTGATCTGCTTGCACTGCGCCTCCAGCGCGTCGTCGTTGGGCATGAAGACCATGCCAACGCTGCAAGTGGAGATGCATCCGGTCACGCAAGCACGAGAAGTCAGGGCTGGTGCTTTAGGGGCTTCAATTATTGCTATCGATCACATACGAGCATTCGTCGGGGGTGAAGCGCGTGCTCACCCAGTCGTCGTCTCATTCAGAGACGGCATTTCCTTCTTCAGCAGCTTCCACGGGATTTGCGTCATGAGACCAGCGCCATCGCCCGAGTCGTTGTCAGCGGAGCAAGCACCGCGGTGCTCCATGCAGCCCAGCGCGGTCAGCGCCTGCGCAAAAGGTGGCGGTCGCTCGGCCACGTTGCGACCGGCCGCCGGCTTGCGACTCCCAATTGGGCCTCACCTGCTTGACAACAGTGTGGCTCTGCACGTTCTTCAGGCTGGCGATGAAGCCCACCTGCGCAAGGCGAAGTCCGGCTGGTTAGTTTGCGCATGCGGGCTGCAAAGATCAGCTGGAGCTTACTCCGCAGGCGTCGCGCTCCGCCAGAATCTCCTCCATGTCCGCAACCTTGGGCTCGCGCGCCAGGGGGGCGGCAGCGGGCTCCAGGACCTCGGGCGTCAGGTGCGCGACCGAAGCCCCAGCGGGCTGCGCCACCGCGGCGAGCGGCGCGACGGCCCGGGTCGCGCCCTTAGCCGCCTGCACGCCGCTCTTGACATTCTGTGGACCAGTGGAAGCCAGCGCAGCGTGTGATCAAGCTGGCGACCTGTGCGAGCGGCTTCGCGGCGGGCATTTCCACCAAACCTACGCCGCCTGCAAGAGCGGGAACGCCGCTTTAAATTGAGCTGACCTTGGCCTGAGGCTGAGGAGTGCGGCGGTTGAGGGGAGTCCGGGGCGCGCTAGGCACAGGAGCTTGGCGCTGGCTGCTGTCCAAGCGAGGGCCGGCGCGCTGCTGCGCGCGCAGCTGGGTCTCCATTGTGTGATGCTAGTAGGGCGACTGCCCTTGGTCGCGCGACCTAAACGAGGGAAGTTCATGGACCGAAGCCGAAGGTCACGCTTGCAAGCTGCCATTGCAGTCGTGCCGTACAGGCGTGAGAAATACTATGTGGCCCGCAACAACGACTTCGCATAGTTCTGTTAACGGCTCGCAAGCTGTGCCATTCGGGGACGGTTCAACGAGCGAACTGGCATACTAGACATCCATCCTAGAGAAATGGAAGAAAACAAAGGAAAGCGCAGCTTACGCACGCGCAATACGAAAGGTTCACCTTTGAGGGCCGTTGTAAGTATCTGAATTGCTAAATAATAAGGCGCGCCCCAAGAACGAAGCGCGGGCATCCAATGCGCGGGATGGCGCCGCCGGCGGGTGTTGATCTGTATTCAGCAAGCGCGGGAACGTCAACGGCAGCAAGTTCGATACGCTTGCTGGATGTGGCAGCAGAACCCTAGTGGAAGCGCGGCGGCGGTTCGTGCCGGGTTGGGGGAGTCTCCACGTCGCCCGCAACGGCCTGGATCAGTCGTGCCGTTGTGGTTATGAGAGGGTGTTGGTCCACTGAACGTAGCACATGGCAGGGTGGCCGGGACGACCTCAACGCGTCCTGCCTCTATCTGGTCGAAGTAGTGGGCCAGGAGATCGTGCACGCCCAGGCCGCCCCAGCCGCCGAACAGGTGCCGCAGCCGCGCCTCGTTAGCGGCGCGGGTGGCAACCCGAGCGCTGGGAATGGCGGACTGGTAGGCAGCGAGCTGCGGCTGGCAGTTCAGCTGTCATTCCATCCATTGCCGGCGCTCGAGGTAGCCGCACTCCTGGCAATGGCTGGCGCCTGAGCAGCGCGAGAAGCAGGCGCGTTGCCGGCGGCGGCGGCGGGGGGCGGCACGGAACCGGTTGCCCCTGCAGCCGCCGCTGGCGTGACGGCCACGCGATCCGCTGCCGTGCCGCCGCCGACGCCGCCGACGCTGTTTCCGTTGCCTCTTGCCGGGTGGAGCCAGCGCCATGCAACCGGCAGCCTGCAGCAAGTGGCTGGTGAACCCGTGACACGTGCGAGAAGCCCTTGGCGCAGGTCCAGTAGGTCCTCACGCCTGGGTCCACCCCGCACAGGAACAGGTCCTTCAGCTCTGCCGCCGAGAACGGAACCCTGGCCTCGGCCTCCTGGACCTCGTCGTCCGGCCGCCTCGCCGGGCGCTGCATGGCGACACAGAAGTCGACGCCATCGGTGCACCCATACCCAGCGAACTTGCGGGCGGCCGTGTCCAGCTTGTCTCCAGGTGTGTGAGCACTCACCATAGTTGAGATCCCCCATTATCAACTCCTCCTACATCTACCGACCCTCGTGGCCGGCGGCGCAGACCCTCCGCCGGCTGCGCGAGCTGCATGTGTGTTGCGGCGGTGCACCACGGACGGTGACAAGAGAGGGTTGCGTTTCAAGCTTACAAGCGAGCTCCGTATACAAACGTCAGGTTGGGTCACCTCAGGTGACAAATTGGGAGCGAGGTCATTGCGAGGTCATCGACCACCGTGCGACGAGCCCCGCGGCTCGTCCGGACACCTCCTGCGGTCAAGTGCTAGCCCCTGGCCACCCATTGACCACCGTGCGACACGCCCCCTGGCTTATCCCCATGGCCAAACCCCAGGCGCCCGCCCAAGGT
>BDDC01000198.1:24501-34648 GCA_001662425.1 Chlamydomonas sphaeroides | reverse complement strand
CCCCCGCCCCCCCCCCCCCCCCCCCCCCCCACCCCCGTATGCTCTGCCAAGGAGGCACTCCCGGCACTGTCTGCCCGCGAGCCACCTAGCCTGCCCCAGCTTTAACCCCAGCCCTCTCCCCAGCCCAGGCCCCTCCCGCCCCACGCCACATGTTCAACATTGACCATGAGCACTCTGCGGGCCTTGGCATTAACCCACGCTCCGCCATGTGCTACTTGCGGCCTGCCGCCGCTTGATTGCTAGATTCCCGCTGCCCCCGGCATTCAAGCGCCGCCGGCGCCACCGGGCGCCGGCTCCGCTGCCCCGCCGGCGGGCCCGCCCTCCTGCCTGTCCCCCTCGCGGCCTGCCTCGCGGCGACCGGCCACGGGCGCCGCCGCCGGCCTGGCCCCGGCGCTGGCCTGCTGCCCCCGCAGCGTGGCCTCCAGGTGCTGCATGATGACCGACTGCCTGGGCTGGTGCTGCTGGGGATGTGGGTGAGGATGAGGGTGCTGCTGCGGGTCCCGGTCCTGCTGCTGCTGTAGCTGCTGGCGCCGCTGCTGCTGCTGCTGCTGCTGCTGCTGCTGGTGGTGGTGCTGCTGCAGGATGTGGTGCTGCAGCTGCTGCAGCTGTTGGTGCTGCTGCAGCTGCTGCGCGTGCGCCAGGAGCTGCGCCAGCCCGGGCTGCTGGCCGCCGCCACCGCCGCCGCCGCCAGCCTGGTGCTGCAGGGCCTGCGCCAGGCCGCTCAGCCCGCCGCTGGCCCCGACTCCTCCGCCACCGCCACCATGGGCAGCGGCGCCGCCGCCACCACCTGCTGCGCCGCCGCCCGCAGGCCCACCGCTGCCGCCGCCGGCAGGCCCGCCGCCCGCGGCCTGGCTTGCCAGGAGCTGCGCCATCAGGCCCTGCCCTCCCCCGCTGCCGCTGGCTCCCCCTCCGCCGCCGCCGCCTGCCCCGGCGTTGTTGATCGCCGCCGCCAGCAGCGCCGCCTGCGCCGGCGTCACCGCCCCCGGCCCCACGTGCGAGGCGTGCAGCAGCGCCGCCAGCTGCTGGTGCTGCGCCGCCGACAGGCCGCCCCAGCGCGCGCCGCCGCCGGCGTCGGGCCCCCCCCCGCTCGCGGCGCCATTGCTGGCGCCGTTGCCGTTGCCACCACCGCCGCCGCCGCCGCCGAGCGCCGCGACCAGCTGCTGTCTTTGCTTCTGCTGTTGCAGCTGGCGGCTAAGGAGCTGCAGCTGCATTAAGCGGTCCAGCAGCCCGCTGTTGTCGTCGCCGCGGCGGCCCGCACCGCCGGCGGCGGCGGCGCCGCCGCCTGCTCCCATAGGCGCGCCGCCTGCCGCCGCCAGGCCGCCAGGCAGCATGCTGCTTAGGACCGGGCCGAGTCTGGCGCTGCTGCTGAGCACGCCGCCGCCATCGCCGCCGCCGCCGCCGCCGCCGCCGCCGCCACCAACACTGCCGCCCCCACCGCCGAGCCCGCCGCCGCCGAGCATTCCGCCGAGGGAGTGGGCTTGCGCCGCTGCCGCGGCCGCCGCCGCCGCCGCGCGCGCACTTACGGCGGCCTGCTGCTGCTGCCGCTGCAACCGCTCATCGCGCTGCCGCGCCGCCGCTGCCAGCGTACGGCCGCCCTCGCGGCCCCGGCCGCGGCCTCGGCCGCCGCCCTGCCCCACGCTCCTCTCCGACGGCCTGCTGTCCTTGTCGGTGGAGCCATCTTGCACCGAAGAGCGACGACCTCCGGCAGAAGGCGCCTGGGAGCCACCATCGGCGTCTGGCCCGTCGTCTTCGGTAGCGGCCCGCCGGCGATCGCGGCGCGGGCTGCCGCCGTCGCCGTCGGCGCGCGCGCCGCCGCCGGGAGCGGCACGGCCGCGCTGCTCCGTCGACGGCAGCAGCTGCGGCGGCAGCAGCGCGCCCTGCGGCGCCTTCTCGTTGCGCAGCCGCGCCATCACCTCGCGCATGGCGTACGGCATCGCCGGCTCGTACGGAAAAGTACGGCCGTCACGGATGCAGCAGCGCGGGCAGCGGAAGTCAGCGGGCACGGTCGGCGCGGCGCGGCTGCGACCGCCCGCTGCCCCTCCCTTCCCGCGCCCTTTCTTGCCGCCTCCCCCGCCTCCTCCCCCCCCTCCGCCTCCTCCTCCACCGCCGGCGCCGCCTTCCCCGTCGTCCCCCGAGCCGTCGTCGGAGGCGTCGCGCTGCCGGGCGGGCGGCCGCCGAAGCCCCACGCAGTCGAAGTGGTACCACTCGTCGCAGTGGTCGCACCCCAGCATTGGCTCGCCCTCGTCGTACAGCCGCCGGCACAGGCAGTACACCGCCGACACCTCCGACAGCTTCTCCGCCTCGCGGTCCACCTGTACGGCAGCCGGGGTACGGCACGACGCGTGCACGGCAGCACGCGGCGGACGAGGGTCATCGACGGGCACGTGGCGCGGTCAGCAGGGCTGCGGGGGCGATGCTCCGACCCACTCACTCGCAATGGCAGCGTCGCCGCCGCCGCCACGTGCGCGCGGGCCGTGGCGAGCAGCGCCGTCAGCGCCTGCCCCACCGCCTCCTCGCCCGCGTGCCGCCGCAGCCGCTCGCCTAGCGCCCGCGCGCCGTCCAGCCAGGACTTGGCGCCCGCCACCGCCGCCGCCAGCTGCCGGGCGGGCGGGAAGCGCTCGTCGTCGCACTCGTCGGCCTGGCCTTCGCGCAGCAGCTTGGCGGCGGCCTCGTACGTGGGCCTGGGCAGGGAGGGAGGGAGGGAGGTGACGTGTAGGGGTGGTGAGCGTGCGGGCTCAAGACCGCTAGGCACAGGGGACAGGACACGGCGCCATCCGCTTTGAGGCGGCCTCGTGGGTGGGCCTGGGCCTGAGGAGCACTGTGGGGATGGTGAGATGAGGGGTGCATTGAGGGGATGGTGAGCGATGCGGGTACAGCGAGCAACAGGTTTAGGGAGGAACGAGGAGGGGGGAGGGGTGTGCGCCGGAGACGAGGGAGGGGGCACCCCAGGTGGCCGCTGGCGGACAAACACACGTGGGTCTAGGGCCCGGCTTGCTCGGCTGCTGTGGGCGAGCGGCCTGCAGCCGTGGCCGCGGCCGCAGCGACCTGGGACCCCAACCCCTCGATGCAGGCCTGGTCGAGGCGCATGCGTCGTCCGTGGTCCGCCCGTGTGCCGGCGACACGCGGCGACGTGCGGCGCCGCACGAGGCCGCAGCGCGGCACCCCTGGACGCACCGGTTGCCCTGCTGCGCGGGCGTCAGCAGCGCAGTCACGCGGTCGCGCCACACCGCCGCCCGCAGCGCGCCCAGCGCATCCTCCGCCACCTCGCTGGGGTCCAGCTCCAGCACGCAGCTCTGCCGCAGCAGCTCCCGGAGCGCCGCCGTGGAGACCGCCACGTCGCGCCCCGTGGCCTCCAGCAGCGCCGCCAGCTCGCCCGCCGCCGCCGCCAGCGCCATCACGCGCGCCGTCAGGGCCAGGTCCTCTGCGGTTTGGCCGTCGGGCGGCGGCGCCGCCGGCGCCGCAGTGGTGGCGGCGGCAGCGGCGGCTTCGCCGCCGCCGCTTTGGCTCGCGGCAACGTCAACCTTGGGCTCCGCTCGCGGCGCGTCGGCGTCAGCCGCAGCGTCGCCGTCAGGCTTGGGTTCGCCGGCGGCCGGCGGCGTCGCCGCCGTGCCTGTCCCCGCGGCGTCAGGCGCGGTTGCCTTTGCGGCCGCCGCATCTACGGCGGCGGCGGCGGCGGCGGCGGCGGCGGCGGCGGCGCCCTCGGCAGCTGCGGCGGCGCCCTCGGCGGCGGCGGCGCGCTGCGCCGCGCGCTGGCGCTGGCGCATCAGCCTGGCTGCCGCCAGCTGCAGAGCCTCCGCGGCCTGCTCCTCGCGGCGGCGGCAGAGCGCCATGTAGGCGGTGAGGTGGTCGCCGTGGCGCTGCAGCAGCAGCCGCGCCACGGCCTGCGGGCGAGGGTGAGCCGAGGAGGGTGAAGCGTACTGCCACGAGCGCGCGTTCTTCCGCGCAAGAGGCACAGGCGAGGAGGTGCGGCACGGGGTATGGAAGCCGGGGCGGGGTGAGCAGCGGTGCGGCGGCAGACGGCGGGGCGAGCAGCGGTGCCAGCAGTGGTGCATTGGCGGCTGCCGGCGCTCAGCGGGCTGGGCCTTCGCACGCCGAGGAGGGCCCATCGATGCCCCCGGCACATGTGCTGTGCGTGCTGCGGCTGGTCCTGCCTCCGCCCCCGCCTGGCCATGCACGTGCGGACTTCGTAGCGTTGTGATGGCCTACTTGGTCCCATGTGCCCGCCCTCTCCTGGCGTTTCCTAGACCGATGTTTCCTTCATTGCCTGCCGGATTGCTGTCTGCCTGCCCCCCCATCCAGCGCACCTCCCAGCGCCCGAAGCGGCTCAGCGCGGCGCGCAGCAGCGGCTCCTGCGGCGCGATGGCCCGCGCCGCCTCCGCCTCCGCCAGCAGCGCCTGCAGCTCCTCGCGCGCCGGCCGCTTGGTGCGCCTGAACCTGCGGACCCACGGGCGCGCGGGCGCACGGCGGCCAGCAGCCCCTCAGGGGCAGCTCGCACGCACGTCGCGTCGCGTCGGTGTGCCCACCAACCCTGCGCCGCTGTCCTATGCCACCGGCCGGCGTCAGGACCCCGGGCCCGGGCTACCGTTCCAGCCCAAGCCCCTGCCCCGCCCCGCGCGTGCCTGCCGCACCTGCTGCACAGGTGCTCCACCGAGTCCAGGTCCTGTGGCGGAGGGGCCGCGTGTTGGCGGCTCGTTCAGTGTCGGCCCGTCACCGCGTCCTCCTGGCAGGCGCCTGCCTGACTGCGGGAGCGCCAAGCAGCAGCCCCGGCCCCCCGCCACTCACCGCCTTGCCCGACACCGCAGCGCACAGCGGGCACGACCAGCGCTTCGCGCTGCGCGCCGCCGCCGGCGCCAGCCCCACGCAGCGCGCGTGGTAGGCCGCGCCGCAGTCGCTGCAAGCCAGCACCGCCTCGCCGCCGTCCTGGCTGCATTGGCACAGACACATGAGCGGCACACGCTGCCGCCGCCGCAGCTGCCGCGCCCCGGCCTCGGCGTCGCCCGGCTCCGGCTCGGCCTCGGCCTCGTCGGCCGCTGCTGCGTCGGCGCCTGGCTCGTCCGGCGCCAGCAGCGCGCGGCCCGGCTCCAGCAGCAAGGGCGACGGCTCCTGCGGCCTGAGCACAGCCTCCAGCGCGATGCGGGGGATGGGCAGGTGGCCGCCGGCGTCCAGCTCGTCGGCGTCCTCACCAGAAGCCGCCTCGCTGTCACCGCTGGCCCGCTCAGCGGCCGGCTCGGCGGAGCTAGCAGGCCCGGCGGCGCCCGGCTCTGCGCCGGATGCGGGCTCGCCAGGCGTGGTCCCGGCAGCGCCCCCCTCGGCGGCAGCGGTGGAGGAGGCAGAGCTCGCGGCGCCGCTGCGGGGGATGAGCCGCAGCAGCGGCCTGCCGTCGTCGGGCAGGGGCCCGCCCGAGGCCCAGCGCGCGCCGCCGGGGTTGTCCGCGGTGAGGTCGGTGCGCACGGCGGGCAGGCGGCTGATGGCGGCCAGCGCCAGCGCCGAGGTGCCTGCCAGCGCCTGCAGGGCCCGCTCCAACTGCGGGTGGGCGGCGGGGCGGTGGCGGGTCAGCAGGGGCCAGCGGTGGCGGGTCAGCAGGGGCCAGCGGTGGCGGCGCGCGGGCAGAGGCGCTGCGGGGGCTGCTGCGGGGCCACAAGCGCCCCAACGCCCCACTGCCCCACGCCGGGAGAGGTGGCCCGGCCGCCCCGGGGCGCTTCGCAGACCGGCGGGGAGCTCCTTTCCTGTGCCTGCAACCCCGCCGGGTGCTGCTCCTCGGGAGACGGGCCCTCCCCACGCAGCCGTCCAAGCCGCCGCTGCCACCGCCGCGGCTTCCCTCACCCCTTGGTTGGCGCCTCTCCGCAGCAGAGCCTTGCTCAGCCCGCTGCGCAGCCCCTCGGCCGCCTCCAGCGCTGCATCCGCGGCCTCCGCGAGCTCCCCGTCCAGCTCCAGCGGGCTGGTCAGCGCCTCCTCGTGCAGCAGCTGCGGCGCCGGAGGAGCGCGAGGCGCGCGGCACGGGGTTTAGGGAAGGCGGCGGAAGGGAGAGGGCTTAGGGGAGGGGGCCGGCGCACGCGAGTCGCGCTGCGCTGGCCTGGTGCCCCCCCATGAAGCCCGCTGGCTCCGCTGGCCTGCGGCCCCCACCTGCAGCTCCTCCAGCGGGACACGGCCCGTCGGGGGGCCCTGCAGCACACCCTGTGGGCGTTGAGGCAGAGGCGCACGCGACGCCGGTGGGGGCGCACGTGAGGGCAGCGCCAAGGCGGCGGTGGTGGTGGCGCTGCCAGGCGGCGTCCCTCTCCGCACCTGCACCGGCACCGCCGCAGCTGCGCTCCGACCCAGCCCCAACACCCACCCAACCCAACGCACCCGCAGCCCCGCGGTGCGGGCCTCGTGCCGCTCCAGCAGCTGCCCCAGCGCCGCCATGGCCTCAGGCACCAAGTCCAGACCCTCGCCCTCGGCCCCCCATGCCGCCACGTCGTCGGCCGCCAGGATGGCCGTCTCGCACCCCACGCCCGCGCGCGCCGCGGACAGGCGGCCGCCGACGCGGCGCTCAAAGGACGTGGCGGCCGAGACGGCGCCGGACAGGCCGGCGCGCAGGTGCGGGTCGACGGGCAGGGAGAGGGAGGCGGCGCGGTCGAGCGCGGCGCGAGCGTCCTTGAGCGGCGCGGGAGGCGGGGGAGGAGGAGGAGGAGCTGGGTCAGCCTGGGGGTGCGCATCGGGGCTGGCATGGGAGCTGGCGTGGGGATTGGAGTCGGAGGTGGGGCCGTTGGGTGCGGCGGCGGGGCCAGCGGCATGGGGGCCGTTGGCCTGCGGCGCGGTAGCGCCGCCTGGCTCCTCCGGCTCGCCGCCGGAGGGTGACGTGGCCGCTTCGGCGACCGGGCTCGTGGCATCGCCATGCGGCGTCGGCCGCGGCCGCGGCGCCGCGGCGGCAAAGGCGGCGGCCTCCTCCGCCTCGGCGGCGGCTGCCACAAGCGCCAGCGCCGCGGCCGCCTCCTCCTCCTCCTCCGCCAGCTGGTTCAGCCGCCAGTACACGCGCGCGAAGCGCGACCGCACCTGCGCCGGGAGGCAGGAGGCAGGGCCCGTGGGTGTAACGCCGTTAGGAACAACCCGGCACCGCCCTCCAGCCCCACCAGCCCTGCCCACCTGCCCTGCCCAGCGCAACAACCCAAGAGCCGCTCAAGACCCCATCGCGACGCCGGGCAGCTCTCCAGCGCAGCAGCCTGCCATGCCTCTCAACCTCCAGCTCCACCTGCCGTTCCCTCAGCAACCCCACGGCCCCAGGCTCCCTCACGCCCCAAGGTGCTCCCACAGCCACACCAGCCCCGCGCACCATGCGGTTCCAGCTGGCGGCCTCCAGCCAGGCCCGCAGCCGGCCCGCCTCGGGCAGCGCCATCGACAGCCCGCCCGCCTCCGCCTCCACCAGCAGCGCCTCCGCCTCAGCCTCAGCCTCCGTCTTCACCTCGCCGTCCGCCGCCTCCGCCTCCGCCCCGCTCAGCACCGTGCCGCCGCCCGGCGGCCGCTTCGAGAGCACCGCCGCCGCGCGCTGCCGCCAGGCCAGCGCGCCGTCGGCCAGCGCGCTCAGCCGGCCGAGCAGCTCCCGCGGCAGGCAGCGCGACACAAAGCCCAGCGCCGCCGCCTGCGACAGCAGGCTGTCCACGTCAGAGCCGCTGAGGTGCTCCTCCTCGCTGGCCTCACACTCCAGCAGCAGCACTGCGGCAGGCAGCGGGGTGGAGGCGATCGGAGGGGGCGGCGCTGGCGTGAAGGGTGTGCGCACGGCGCGTGGCAGGAGGCCTAGGGTCAGGGTGCTCTGGTGTCTGCGGTAAGCGCGTGAGTGCGGCTGCAGCGCCCGGGCTCGCCGCCGCGCACCTGCCGAGTCCACCCAGTCCCTGGCGCCGTCCAGCAGCCGCGCCAGCACGCCCAGCCGCTCCAGCCGGACGCCTAGCGAGAAGCCCTCGGCCACAAAGTCCTCCAGCTCCTCCAGCGTGGTGGGACCCAGCCCGCCGCCGCTGCTCGCGCCGCCGCCAGCCCCGGCCGCCGCCCCTGCCACCGGGTCTGCAGACTCCCCATTCGCCTGGGGCCCGGCCGCCGCCGCCGGCTCGGCCGCCGCCGGCGCGCCGCCGTTGGCCGACGGCCGTTGCGGCGCCGCCGCCGCTGCGGTCGCCAGCAGGGCCTTGGCCCGGCGGTCCCACGCTATGGCGGCCTGGTGGCGGCGGCGGAGCGCGGTGTGCAGCTCGCCGCCGGCGGCGCCGTTGGCCTCGGCCTCCGCCAGTGCCTCGGCCAGCGCTGCCAGCGCGCTCCGGGGCGCCGCCGACGGCGCCAGCAGCCGCCGAGCGCCGTCCTCCCACTCGCGGCGGCGGATGGCGGCGCGCAGCTGCTCGCACTGCGGAAGGCGCAGCCCCACTCGCTCGCCTAGCAGGGGGCGGCGGGGCAGCGGCAGGCGACAGGAGCTGTGGTTAGTGGCGCGGTGTGGCGGCGCCGTGTGGGGATGCTGGAGCCGTCATAAGTGGGCATCGGTGGGGCCACGAAGCCGGAGGTGCTGTGACCCGGCCGTCGTCCAACAGGCAGCCCCGCGCACCCTCGTGCAGCAGCAGGCGGAGTTCCCGCAGCGGCGGCGCCGGCCGGCTGGTGGCGGCCTCCTCGGCCCGGGCCAGCCACTCGTCGGCTCGCTGCTCCATGTCCCGGATCTGCCCAGCAAGGTGCCCAGCAGGGGGACGCGGGCGTCAGCGCGTGAGGCAGGCGCGGAGCAGAGGGCGCGGCGGGAGCGGAGGGCAGCAGGCGCCAGCGCGCCAGCGCGCCAGCAGGGTGGGGCAGTGGCTAGGAGCGCACACAACAGCTGCGATCCGCAGGGCCCTGCACTGCCGCGGCTGGCGAGGTCGTGGCGTGGCGCTCAGCGCCCACACACACACACGAAATACGGCAGTGTCGCATGTTACTCTAATACGGTTCCTAAAAATGAACATACGCACCTGCTTGAGTTCCGGGATGTTGGCCTGGCGCAGCCACAGGGCACAGACCAGCACACATGGGCGGAGGCCGGCGCCCGGTCAGTCCAGACGTCGTCCAGCAGACAGACCGCACCCTTCGGGCAACGCGCCAACACCAGCCACCGCCAGCCCCCACGGCAGCCCCAACGCACCGGCAGCCCCTCGGCCGCCTCCAGCAGCGCCTGCACCTCCTCCAAGCTCGCCGACCGCGGCGCCCGCAGCACCTCTGCCGCACGCCCCGCCACCGCCTCCGCCCGCTCCGCCAGCGCGCCAAGCTCCGCCGCCTCCGGCAGGGCCAGCCGCGACGCCGCGAGCTGCGCCGCCAGCTGCCGCAGCTGGCCCGGCGTGGGCAGCGCCTGCTCCGGGTCGAGGTCTGGCTCCGGCTCGGCCTCGGCGTCGTCGCGGCCGCGCGCGGGGCGGCGGTGGCGGCGCCGCGGGCGCAGCAGCGCGCGCGCGTTGGCGGCGAGCTCGCGGGAGGCGGCCAGGCGGCTGCGGGCGGCGGCGACCTCCGGGATGTCTACCTCCAGGCCGGCGGCCTGCCGTTGAGGGGTTTGGGTTCGGGGGAGGGATGTGCGGAGCATTCGGTTGGGGGGAGGGATGTGCGGTGTACTCGGCTGGGGGGAGGGATGTGAGCGCAGCCAAGCAAGGCGCATCGGGGCGCATGAGCGGCGCTGTCAGGGTGGGCACCGCGCGGGAGGCGCGCCGACAACATGCGCACGGCAATCCCGCGGGGCGGTGCGCGCCAGCTTGTGGCACCACGGCCGAGGACGGCCCTGAGCACACAGCCACCCTCCCCCTTTGTCCTCCTCCTCCGCCCCCTCACGCGTCCCCACCTGCTTGACCACCTCCTCCAGCGCCTCCAGCGCCACCGCCGCGCCGCCGCCCTCGCCGCCCACGAGCTGCAGGTAGCGCTGCCGCCAGGCCAGGGCCGCGGAGTGCAGCTCGCGCAGCCGCGGCAGCTCGGGCGACGGCAGCGGCGGCCCTCCGCCGGGCGGCGCCAGCACCGCGTCCAGGTGCGCCAGGCTGGGTCGGCTGCGGCTGCAGGCAGCCACCGCCGCGGACCAGTCCAGCGCGCCGCGCAGGCGGGCCTCCGCCTCCCTGGGGTCCGCGGCCGGGGCGACAGGAGCAGGGGCGGGTGGGGAGGGAGGGCGTGCGGCGCGGGGCCGGCTCCGCAAGCAAGGAGC
>BDDC01000198.1:0-24103 GCA_001662425.1 Chlamydomonas sphaeroides | reverse complement strand
GCAGAAGGGCCACCAGCGGAAGGGCCCGCCGGCGCTGTAAGCACCTTGTGGCGTCCAGCACGCGGCCGTCGCCCCAAGCAAACTGCTCCGCGGTCGCCAGCAGCGCCTCGAGCTCGGGCGGGCCCGCTGACCCGGACGCCAGCGCCGCCGCGGCCGCCTCACACCACGCGCCCGCGGCAGCGGCATGGCGGGCAGGCGCCTGCGAGGGATGGAGGGGCACACGGGCAACGAGGCCATGTGCGCGGGCGAGCATGAGCAGGCGCCTGCCAAGCACGGCGACAACGCCGGGATCAAACGGCAGCCACGGCCCGCTGCCGCTACCGGGGGCCGCACCTCGGCCATGGCCGGGTCCGCCAGAAGCACCGCCGCCAGGCGGCCGTAGGGAAAGCTGGCTTGCGCCGCCGCCGGCGCCGCCGCCGCCGCCGCCTTGCCGTCAAGCTCCATGGGCTGTGCGGCCAGAGGCGCCGCAGCCGACGGGCCGTTGGCGGCCGGCCCCGGCCCCGGCCCGAGCTGCGGGCCCTTTGCGGCATCCGCGGGCTCTTGCTTGACCACGGCCGCCGTCGTCGTCGCAGCAGCAGAGCTGGTGCGAGCCGCTGCGGCGCCGACGATGGCGGCCGCGGGCGGCGCGGCGCCGTCGGCCGGCTGCGCCGGCTCTGGCTGCGGCTGCGGCTCCGGCTTGGGCGGCGGCGCGGCGGGCGGCGGCCGCAGCGCCTCCTTGAGGCCCACCAGCCCGTCCCGCAGCTGCCGGGCAGCAGCCGCACATGGGCGGGCAAGGCAGCACGGCTTTGATGCGCAAAAGCGGTGAGGGGCAACAATCCTGCTACACGCGACCGGCCCCAGCCCGCTGCAGGGCGCCATGCACGGCGCTGCCCCATGCGGCACTTCCCGCGCCTCCCTGCCTCCCTGCCCTGCCCAGCCCACCTGCTCCAGCTCCCCCAGGCTGTGGCGCCACGCCAGCCGCCAGCGGCCCGGCTCGCAGCTGCACAGCGTGCTCGCCGCCGCGCACTCGCAGCACACCAGCCGGCCCGGGGAGCACTCGCACTCCACGCCGGACAGCACCAGCAGCGCCCGGCACGTGCCGCACTCCTCGGGCTCGATCGCGTCGCCGTCGGTGGCGCCGCCGGGCGGCGTGGCGGCGCCGCCGGCGCCGCCCTGCCGGGCGGCTCTGGCGGTGCGGGACCTGGCGGCGCCGGACTTGGGCCGGCCGCTGCGGCTGCGCTTGGCGGCGCCAGCGGCGGCGGCGATGGCCGCGGAGGCGGCGGTGAGAGTGGCGGCGGGGCTGGTGGCGGCCGCGGCGGCGGGCGCCGATGCGCACGGTGTACGGCTGAGCGGCGCGCCGCCAAGCACGCGGCGGCTACGCAGCACGCCGGCCGGCTTGCCGTCGGCCGCCTGCGGCTCGGCATCGATCGGCCTGGGCTCGGGCAGGAACGCGCCTGCGCACACATAGGAAGGCGGTTCCCGCTGAGCCCGTCAGCTAGGAGACAGCAGCGAGGGGAGTGGCCGTATTGCGGCTGTCAAACACCGCGGCGCAGCAACAAGGGGACCCAGCGTGGGACGGCTGCGTGCGGGGCCCGTACCTCGCTCCCACAGCAGCAGCCGCAGCGCCCGCTCCTCCGCCACCAGCCGCGCCATCGCGTCCGCCAAGTACGGCACCACCATGCTACGCACGTGCTCGTCCGGCGCCGTGCTACCGTTGTCCGCAGCCGTACTGCCGTACAGCCGTACAAGCTGCAGCAGCAGCTCCTCCTGGCAGAACACCTGTGGCGACCGGACAGTGAGTTCGGCTCGTGTGAGCGCAAGCGTCAGCTCGATCAGGCAACCAGGGAGTACCCGGCTATTCCGCAACCCTCGCCTATGGTGACCTAAAGTGCCCTGTAGGCCCCTGGGCTTGGGCAACAGTCAACAGGGCCCTGCCGGCCCCCGGCGCCGCCCAACGACGCGCCCCACCACCGCACACACCCACCGGCGGCCGGCGGTACAGCCGGTACCTCGCCTCCGCGTCGGCCGCAAAGCGCAGCCAGTCGGGCGGCGCAAACGCCACGCTCTCCGTCACACACGTGCCCAGGTCCACGGTCGCCACGTAGGCCCCGGGGAAGGACAGCACCAGCTCCCCGGCCTCCTGCGTCAGCGCGGTGACGGCCACGCCCGCGGCGCGCAGTCGCGCCGGCGGCAGCAGCGGAGCGCCCGACAGCTGCGCCAGCAGGTCCGGCTGTGCGGCGAAGGCATCGGGCGCGGCCGCCTCCAGCGCGGCCTCCAGCGCCGGGCCGGCGGCGGAGGGGCAGGCGTACCAGCGGCGAGGCGCGCCTGCGGTGTCAGGCGCGTGTGTGTGGTGAGTATGAAAGGAAAGTCATTGAGTACCAGGCGTGCGCGTGTGTCAGCGCGGGGCGGTGCTCTCGATCCCGGGGCCCAGGCGCCAGGGCATGGCTGCGCGAGTACGGCTCCGTACTGCCGTACGCACCCTGGTGGTGGTACGACAGTCCGTACAGCAGGTGGTCCTCCACGTGCCACGTGGCGGCCGCGAACTGGCTGCCCAGCGCCAGCCAGGGCGCTGCCATGCCGGGCAGGTGCTCGGGCAGCAGCCGCAGCAGCGAGGCCTGCACGTGCGGGGGGGGGACAGCAGGTGCGGCGTGGGGAAAGCCAGCACGGGCGAGCAGGGAGGAGGGACGGGGACACCGGCGGGGGTGCGGCAGCGTGTTCCAGTGTTAGCGTGTGAGTGGGCCAGGGCGGCAGCCATGGCCCCTCGCCGCCTCGGTGGCCCATGCAGGCAGACCCCACAACAGACGCCCTGGTGGCACCAGGAGCCCACCTCGGCGCGCGGCAGCTGGTGCAGGTTCCAGCCCTGCGACCCAGGCGCCTGCCCCGGCCCTGCGCCACCGGGCGACAGCGCCCCGGGCTCTGGCGCCACCGCCCCCCCCGCTAGGCCCGCCAGCGCGGCGGCGGCCGCCGCCATCGGCGAGGCCGGACCGGCCGCCGGTGCCGCGGCCTCGGGCCGCGGGAAGCCGCTGCCGTACAGGGAGCAGTCCAGGTCGGAGGCGTACGACACGTCGCACGGCTCCTCGCCCGACTCCACCAGCCGCCAGAACTCCGCCTCGACCTCGGCGGGCGTCACCTGGGCACAGGAGGAGGGCCGGCCAAGCCCAGCGTCGGGGGTTGGGTTCGCAGCCCAGCCCGGGCGTGGTGGCAGGGCCCCGGGGGCGAGGGGCGCCGCCCAGCCGCGCCGTGCCTTCTCAGGACGTGGTCCTGGGCCAGCCCCGGCCCTCGGCAGCCCCGCCTGCCCCTAGGCCCTACCTTGTCTGCCCTGGCCTCGCTGCCCCAGTGCGCCACACGGGCCTCCGCCGCGCGCGCCTCAAACTCCGCAAACCGCAGCTCCTCCGCCAGCGCAACCACGCCCGGCCCCGTCGACCCGGCCCGCGGCGTCGCCGCGCCGCCGCCCGCCGCGGCCGCCGCCGCGGCCGCGGCCGCCAGCTGCGCCTCGAGCTGCTCCGCGGCGCGGCAGGCGGGGCAGGTCCAGTCGCCGGCGGGGACCTCGGCCAGCGGTGGGCCCAGACAGAACAGGTGGTAGCCGCGGTCGCATCTGTCGCACAGCAGGATCTGGTCCTCGCGGTGCCCGCAGCGGCACAGCTCGCACACCAGCGCCGCCAGGTCGGCTGGGCTGTCCGGGATAAGCCCGGGGAGGGATCCGGGGCTGGCGACCAGGCCGGGCAGCAGGGCGCCCAGGCCCATGCGCAGGTGGGAGGCGCGACAGCCGCGGTTGGCGCGCGCGCCGCAGGGCACGGGCGGCGGCGCGGAGAACGCGGGCGGCGGGGGCGGCGGTGCGGCGGCGGCCTTGGCAGCGGCGCGGGGCTTGCCGTCCGCTGGCGCGGCGGCAGTGGCCAGCGGCGACGCCTGCGGTTGTGGGAGCGGCGGCGGGTCACAGCCGGGCAAACCCTAGTTTTCTAGTCCAGCAAGCCCGGGGCTACAGCCGCAGCCATGGCCTCGAGCCTGTTGGGTACACCCCTGTCCCCTGGCGCCCCTGCACCGGCCCTCAGCCTAAGGCCCCAACTAGCTGACCCACCTCGGCGTCCGCCGCGAGCCGCCGCTTCTTGGGCGCCGGCTTCTTTGCACCCGCTGCCGCTGCTGCCGCGCCGCCGCCGGCGCCCGCCGCCGCGCCCCCGGCTGCAGCCGGCTTGCGCGACGCGGCCTTGCCGGCAGCCGCCGCTGCCGCCGGCTGCCCGCCCGGCTGCTCGAAGCCCAACAGCGCGCCCAGGATCTCGGCGGCCTCCGCCATGTCCTGCGCCTCGGCCCGAGCCCGCGCCGCCGCCGCCGCGGCCTCGGCCGCTGCCGCGGCCTCGGCCTCCCGCGCCAGCTTCTCCTGCCGCCGTTTGGACTTGAGCACCTTTTGCCCCGGCACGAACGGCGCGTCCGCCGCCGGCATCACCGCCGCAGCGGCGCCAGGCGCCGACGCCGACGCGGCAGCACCGCCGGCAGGCGCGGCTGCTGTTGCTGCCACGGGCTTGGGCTTGGCAGGCGCCTTGGCGGCCTTGGTCAACGAGGCCTGGCCGGCTGCGGCGGCTACGGCGCCGCCGCCGCCCACGGCCGCGGTCTCGTCCTTCGCGGTCCGGCTAGTGGGCTGCCGCTTGCGCTGTCGCACTCGCTTGGACAGCCCCGCTGCATCAGCCGCTGGCTCCTGCGACGGTTGGGCCTGGGAGCCGCCGGGCGGCTGCGAGGGCGACGCCTGAGACGGCGGCTCCTGTGTCGCAGGCGGCGACTGTGACGCCAGCGGCGGTTCCTGTGACGGCAACACCAGCGGCGGCTGCGACGCGGCCCGTGATAGCGCGCCCCCACGCGGCGGTGGCGATGACGGCGCAGCCATTGGGCCGCTGCCAGACTCGGGCTGCGGACCCGGCGGCGCTGCTGCAACTGCCGCGGAGCTGGCCAGCGCGGCCGCTGGCGCCTCCGCCCTGTCCAGCATATCTACATCGTCCTGCCCCTCGGCTGAACCCGGCCTGGCCGCTGGCCCCGGCGCTTGCCGCCCGCCCGCCGCCGCAGCCGCCTCCGCCTCCGCCACGGGCTTGGGCCGGGGCCCTGCCGCAGCGGCCGCCTCCGGCGGCGCCGCCGGCCCGGCCTCTGCCTCGCCGTCGCGGCCCCGGGACCGCGGCTTCTGGCGGCGAGCCGCCGCGCCCCCCGGCGACGCAGACGGAGGAGCCGTAGGGCTGCTGTCCGCAGCGGCCAAGGCCTGGCCTGACCGTGCCGGCGTCACCAGCGCAGCTGCCGGCCCCGGCCCAGCCGCCGGCTCCGGCTCGGCGTCCGCGTCCTTGCCGCCGCCGCTGCCACGCTTGCGCTTGACCCGGCGCTCGCCGCTACCCGGGCTCCCTTTGAGCTGCGCCGCGGGCCCTGCCCCGGCCCCTGGCGCGGGCGGCGACGCCGGCACAACTGCTGCCACCGCGGCGGAGCGCTTTGGGGCACGACTGGCGGCGGCTTTTGCCGACGGCCCCGCCGCTGCCGCCGCCTGCTCAGCGGCGGCGCCGTCGGCGCTTTCTGGAGCCTCCTGGCTGTCTGGCTCGGGCCCCTGCCGCCCCAGCTTAGCGTCGGCCTCCGCCTCCGCCTTGACAGCCGCCATAGCGGCGGCGGCCGTCTTCTTGCCGTACTTCCAGTCATCGTACGACAGCAGATGTTTCACGTACAGCTGCCGCATGCCGTACGCCAAGTTGGCGGCGCCTTTCTCCGTGACCTGGCCCGCGCGGCGTAACGGAACGCAGGACATCAGCGGGCACGCCTGGTTGCGCGCCCCTTGCTCGCATGCGTCCAGCTTTACGAACGTGGTGCCGTAGGGTGTTGGCCTTTGATTGAGAGCTGGGGGCGTGTTTGCCCCTGAGGTGCCGTACGAGGGTGCAGCGGGACTCACCTGCAGCGACTTGGCCACCTCCTTCCAGCGCTTGGCCTCCGTGACGGCCTCGTAGCCGCCGCGACGCCGCACGGCGCGCCACAGGTAGAAGATATCAATGTCCTGCGGGCCAGCGTGCCGGCCGGCAGGCGGGCAGTTGAGAGGGCGACCGTGTGGTTATCGGGGAAGTGCGGTGTGGGATGGTAGCGGAGTGCGCAGCGACGGGCGGCAGGGCGTGCAGGGGGGTGCAGCGGTGCTGGGGTGAGGGCCGGCGGCCGCTGCGTTGGGGGCGGGGCTCTCGGGTGAAGGCGGGCGGGCGAGAGGAGCGGTAGGGAGCCCTGCCGGGGTTACCGGCCTACCTTCCCCAGGAATTGGGGGTACTTCCACTTGCACAGCTGGCGGCCGATGGAGTGCAGGTAGCGGTCATAGTCCTGCCGTGGGGCGGGATGGAGGCGACACAAGAGGGCGGCAGGCAAGGGCGACAGGGGCTTTGCCTGTGGCAGGAGGCAGCAGTGCCAGGCTGGCGGCGTGGGAGAAAGCGGGCTGGCGTTGGGTAGCAGGGGGAGGTGCATGGCTGCACGCGGCAAGTGCCTGCGTGACCCCACCCCCTCGTGTATGCTGCCGGGTCCTGAGGCTGGTTGTGCCACCGCCCCACCGCACCTCGTAGAATTCGCTTAGCGCTTGGGGACTGTCGCGATGCAGCAGCTCGTGCACGCGCTGCCGCCGTATCGGGAACCTGACGTGGTGTTGACGGGTGACGGCGGAGCGAAACAGGGTGCTGAGCATGTCTTGCAGATGCGTGCCGTTCCAAGGCCGCAACCCGTCCCCGACGCCTCGAGTGCACGCTCAACACAGTGACGAGCTGCTGACACAACTGGGACGGGGACCTCTGGCGCTCTGGCGCTCGCGGGAGAGCGATGCGGGCGTGTGCACGTACCTCGTCGCCCCGAAGTCCAAAGCACAGCGCGGCATCCATTCGAGCGGAATTACGAGCTTTACTATGCCATATGGCTCAGCAAGCGGCCTAATCCGTGCGATGTATGCGAGAGCGCCTTCGGCCCACTCCTCAGCCGTGGGCCTGAACGTAAGCATATCTGGTGCGCAGGCAGTGCCAGTTTTGGTGTACGCTTGTGTCGGCATTAGCGGACTAGGCCTGCTCTGGCGCGCTCAGCGCCGATGCTGCCTTCATATCTGCGCTGACTGCCACGAACAGCGCCCACAGTGCAGGTTAAGCTCGTTTGATGTGCGTTGTATATGTGTGTGACGGCAAGGCTCGTCGCTACGGCCCCAGGCAATGGGCGCCGTGGCTCGGCGCGCACTGGCGCGCATGCCCGAAGCACTCAGGGCCCCCCGGCTTGCCCCTAGACCCACTGTCTGCTGCATAAACCCTCCTAACCCAAAGCATCAGCAACTGAAGGGGGGTATCAGGCACTTGCGCGCGGGCTTACGACCACCGCTGGGATGACGAAGGCAGGCCGGTCCAGAGTTGTCGCTGGGGCTACGGCACGGATCACCTGCTACGGCGGGAACATACTCACAGATACAAGGGCTCCAGTAGAGGGGGAGGGCACTGTCGCTGCAACTGTTTCGCGAATGCGCCTGGACATCGCAGCGTCGCGCAGCCAAGCCGCTCGGGGCAAGACAAGAGGCGCACGCACGGCCCTTTAAAGCAAACAACTAGTCATTGCGTTGTCGCAATCAGCTGCACGGCTGCTTGCTAAGACGTCTGCGACGACTGCCCCGGCGACTGCGCGACAAGCGCCCCGTTTCAATGCGATGCGAGAATTCACGATGATATATGTCTACGTGCACTCTGAACTGCAACGTTTGTCTCTCAGCCTGCACATTCCCCAGTAACGGCTTTCCCAACGGTCACCGGTCGTACAGCGCACGAGCGCGAGCGGCAACAAGCAGCAATTGAGTTTCCACCCAGCATTTCGCAGGTAATGTAATAGCAACCTATACTGACGAATGCACGTGAAGGGCGCTGTGATACGGAGTGCCGACATGTCGCGACCGCTGTTGGTTTTTTGGGGACCGAGTGCTGCAGCCGGACCACTCCGGTACTCGCGCGGGCGGTCCTGGGAGGGCGGGAAAGGATCTCGGGGCGGTTACAGCCAGTCTTCGCGCTCCACGGCGCTCTACGCCTGCGGACTCCCCGATCGCAGAGCGCGTCCTTGTTACCTTTGTGCCCTAGTCGAACGGCTCGTGCCCCTAAAGGGGCGAGCCAACCTGATCCCCCGGAGCGAGTGAGAGGGAACTGGAAGGTAAGCAGGCACAGCACGCCATCACCACCGACGTCTTCCATGTCGACAACTACGGTCGACCATCCCACAAGCACCGCTGCTCCTCTCGGCGCAGGCCATGTTTGTACCCCTTAAGCACGTAATTTGCGCTCCCACAATATGCTGCCACGTGAAGCACCTGCAACGCGCACACAGCCCATGCAACGCATGATATGGCAAGGACGACCCAACCCGAGGCCAATCCGGGGCCGCAGCAGACATACTCCTGCCGCAGCCGCCACAGCAAACAGCCCGCGCCACCTGCCGCACCACTCGGCGCCAGCCAGATAACACAGCGCACCGCAGCGCGAGCGGGCAATCGCCTCAATGCACAAATGACATTCAAACGCTCGGTCCAAACAACAAACGCTACAAACAGAAGCCGGCACAACTCCCCCCCCACACACACACAATGCACAATTCGAAGCGCTCAGGGGGTCATGGCACTCCTTATGCAGCCAGCCTCGCTTATGTTCGCAGCCGCATCGACTGCAGCCATTGTGAGCTTCGGAGGTCAGCACGCAGCCTCCACAGTCGGCTGCTGCTGACCCCCCGGCAGCGCGACAGCGCCGGCGCCGGCAGCAGCGCCTACGCCCACACCACAGCCGCTCACAGCCCCGCTGCCGCCGCTGGGCCCCTGCGCATGGGAGCCCTGCTCCGCGACTGCTTGGCCGGCCCCGGCGCCCGACGGGGCGCGGCCCGCCGACGTCGCGGGCGGCAGGGGCACCGAGGACGAGCGCAGGTGGCGGGCAAGCGGCGGACCCGATTCGCTAGCCGGCTGTGACACGCGGCCGCCGCCCAGCACGCCAAACCCGCCCGCAACGCGCGGCGAGGGCTGGGCAGTGCGGGAGAAGCCCCCGGCGGCCATATGCACATCCACTGGGCCGCTCACTGCGAACGCCGACAGCAGCTCCGGCGAGCCGCTGCCAGCAGCAATGCCCTGCTGTGCAGGCGGCCCGCCGGCTGCACCAAGCCGGCGTGCGGGCGCGCCGTGTGCTTGAACCTGCGCGGCCCCAGCCGCAGGCCCCGCGGCGGCTGCCGGTGCGTGCCGCTCGCGGCCCGGCGAGTCGCCGGCCGTCCGCCGTCGCCGCTCCTGAACCTCCGCCGCCAGCCGCGCAGCCGCACGAGCGGGCAGCGACGTGCCCAATGCGAGCATGCCGCCCCCCCCGCCGCCCACGGCCCATCCGGCGGCGCGGGCACGCGCCCGCGAGCCGCCGCCGCGCGTACTCGACGGAGCCGACGCGCACCATCGCAGCTGACGGGCATCAGACGATGTGCTGGCGTCGCTGTCCTGCTCCTCACCGCTGCCGCTGCTGCCGCTGCTGCTGTCGGCCTGGACTTCGGCCCACCCGCGCCAGTGGCGCGTCGGCACGCCAGCCACTCCTGCGCTGGAGCTGTCGCCGCCGTCCGCATCCGCCTCGTCCGGCAGCAAGCTGCCCGACACCTGGTCCTCCGGCTCCTCCTCCAGCTCGTGCACCGCATCCAGAGTACGGCGTGAACCGTGCATGCCGTACAGCGAGCCGCCAGCGCTCCGGGCCCCGGTGCCGTATCCAACCCCCGGGGCTGGGCCGCCGCCGCCCTGAGACGCCGCGCCCCCGCCCACGTGCCGCCGCCGCAGCCCCACGCCGCCGCCGCCGAGGCTGAGCGCCCGACCGCCGGCTCGAGGGCCGGGCGCGAACGCGAACCGCGCGACCCGCCCCTCGCCGCTGTCGCTGGCGGACGGCGAGTCCAGGGACAGAGCCTCGTGCAGTTGGCCGTCGTGGTGGTGGTGGGCGTGGTAGTGGCCGTTGTGCGCCGTGGGTGAGTTGACCTCCGAGTCGGGCCCCGCCAGCGCGTCCTCCGAGTCTGGGAACGCCAGGGTGGAGCTGGTGGGGGAGACGCCGCCGGCCGATAGGCCCGTGCCCGAGGCCAGGGAGGGCACAGGCCCGTCGAAAGAGGGCATGGAGAGCAGCGAGGCCGGCAGCGGCACGGACGCGGCCACGGCGGGCGGGAGGCGGCCGCGCTGGCGCGTCACCCAGCGGCGCAGCTGCAGGTAAAGCGACACGCGGTGCTGCACAGCGGCCGAGGTGACGGTGCACAGGAAGTTGATGACGGCCTGCCGGCGGGGAGGCAGGGATGCAGCGTTGGGTTGACGGGCTAGACATGCAGACCTCCGAGCCTAAGGCTTGCGGTTGGGTGCAGGTGGGGAGGCCGGCGTAGGCACCGGGAGCGTGGTCAAGGGAAGGATTGCGGCGGGGCGGGACAGGACGGGGGGGCGCGCGAGGCCTGGCTCCCCCCGGCCAATGCGTTCACGCCGCGAGCGCCGCCACCTCAGACATGACGAGACCGGCTCACCCGTGTGGACTTGAGCGCCGACATGAAGGCGGTGCGAACCGCATCTAGCGCGCCCACCACCTCGAGCCCCAGCCACCGCCATACCGCCACACCGCCGCCCATGCCGCCCGCCGCGCCGCCCGCCGCCTGCGCGGCGGACGTGGCCGCGCGCGCGCCCGCCTGCACGGCCGGCGCCACGCGCCGCGCCGCGCGGCCGAGCGTCACCGTCCAGCGCAGCGCCCATGCCGCCGCCTGCCAGCCCGCCGCCAGGTGCTGCGCGGCGGCGCCGCCGACCCAGCTCAGCGCGCCGCCCACGCTGCACAGCAGCTGCACGGGCCCCACCAGGACCATGCCCAGCAGCGCGGCGACCAAGCGCACCAGCTGCGCGATCAGCACGAGCAGGCCCCACAGCGCATGCGCCGGCGGCCCCAGCACCGCAGCCCCCAGAGCGCCGAGCTCTCCGCCGAAGGCGCTCGCTGCCGACACGAGCGGCTGCGCCAGCTGCCAGGCCGCGGAGCCGGCGGCCGCCAGGCCGTCGCCCAGCCCCGCTGCGGCGGCCTGCGCCGCGGCGGCGACGGGCGCTAGCGCGGCCGAGGCGGCCGTCAGCGCGGGCTTGATCAGCTGCTGCAGCAGCGCGGCCAGGTTGCGCAGCGCACGCATGAAGGACACGAACAGCGGCGACTTGCTGAAGAGGTAGGTAAGCAGGATGGACATGCGGATCTGCGTGTGCCGCTCAAGCCACTCGAACAGCTCTGCGGCGGGCAGGTACAGCCGGCCCGCCACGGCCGTGACCACCTGCGCCGGACGACGAGGGACGACAAGGGGCGTGCGGGTTGGGTTCTGATGCCCTCCGCAAGTGGGCTTCGCTGGGTCCTGTACAGGCGTGTGTCCGTGTGTGGCCCTCCTGTGATCCCACCCACCTGCTTAAGGAAGGGTACGTTCTTGTAGAGGTCGTAGAAGCCGCAGCCCATGGAGAAGACCGACACGGCGATGAAGAGCAGCCACAGCACGCGCCGCATCCAGGGCCGGTACGGCAGGCCGTAGCTGGGCATGAGCACGGCCCACGGCGGCAGCCCGCTCTCGTACAGCTTCAGCAGCCGCAGCTCGGACTGCGGGCGGGACCAGACGGGCAGGCGCCGTTGCACCGTGGGCTGTCAGACAGAGCTTTGCTGGCGGAGAGGCGAAGCCACGAGCCCACGTGCGGGCCTGACGGGCGCCGCGCAGGCGGCAGTACGGTGCTACGTCCTGTTGAGTCCCGGCACAGGCATGCGCGCCCGCGGGCGGCTGACTAACACAAGCATGCCCCACCCCACGACCCACCTTGACGAAGCGGCGCAGCTCCTGCGGCAGCAGCGGGTCCCGGAAGCTGAGCACCAGCGTGGCCGCCTTGAAGCTGCCGCTGGGCCGCGTCCACCGGCTGGCGGGCGGCACCGAGGTCGCCAGGCCGCTCTCCGCAGCTGGCAGCGGCTCCGAGCCCCACGGCGCCTGGCCCGCCAGGCCGCGCCAGCGGCCGCCCTTGCCGCCGCCGCGGTGCCGCCGCGCGTGGGGGTGGTCGCCCATGCTGCGCCGGCCGGATAGCAGGCCCCCATCAGCCGGGCTGCCGTCGGTGCCGCCGCAGCTGACGAGCGGCGGCGGCTGCTCAGCGGCGCCGCTGCAGCTGGTTGGCGCGTGCGCGCTGCTGCGGCCCGAGCTGGGGCGCGACTGACCGCGGGAGGTGCGGCCGGTGCCGTAGCTGGCCCCGGCAGCGCTGTTGCGGGCGCTGCCCGTCGCGCCGCTGCCAGGCCTGTCGTCGGCGTCGCAGCCCCTGGCGGCGGATGCAGCTATGCTGCCCGACATGGCAAAAGGTGTCTCGTAGGGGCCGCCGGCGGCCCAGGCGGTGCCGCTGGCGGCCGCCACCGGGCCGCCGCCGGAGGCAGTGGAGGCGGCCGACGCCCCCGCGGCTGGCTTGGAAGTTTGTTGGTGCTCGCGCTGCCCCACGTCCATGCTCTTAAGGTCGCCCGCGGAGCGGACACGGTGCGGCTGCGTGGATGCTCCAGCGCCGCTGACGCCGTGTTTAAGCCGCAGCAGGTCCGCTTGGGACAGCCGCTGCCGCGGCGCTGTGGGGCAAGAGGCACGGCCAGTCGCACGGAAACATGTACTTAAGCCCTGTGCTCACGCGCACGCACCGCCTAGAGGTGTTGGCATGTTCCCAATCGCACGCCCGCTTACCAGAGGCCGCGCTACGCCGTCCCGTGGCTGGCGGCGCGTCGTCGCCGTCGGTCGCAGCGTCGACCTCCAGGGGCCGCAGCTGCAGCCGGCGGCGGGAGGGCGGGCCGGAGGCCCCACCCGCGTGGCTGGCGCCACCGCACGGCTCCGCCATCCGCAGCACGGGACCAGCGGTCGCGGCCGCCGCAGACGTGCACAGCGACACGGGGTTCGTCCTCGGCCGCAGCCGCCCGCCCTCCGCTCCCTCGTCGGCCGAAGCGCAGCCGGAGCCCCAACCGCTGCGACGCAGCGCCGATGCCACCAAGTACGGGAGCCCCGATGCCAGCCCCGCGCCGACGCCGCTCGCTGCCGCTGAAGCTGCCGCCGCAATGCCGGCGCCCGAGGTTCGCCCGAGGCGGCTGGCGCTGACGCTCCGGCCGGGCCCATGCGCGCCGGGCGGACCTGCCGGCGCGCCGCTGGCGCCGTTGCAGGCGCTGCCTTGCAGGACGCTGTCACCGCGGCACCCGACGCTGCGCACGCCAGCGGGCCCGCACGACCGGGGAAACTCGTCGCTAGGGGGCGCGGAGGCGCAGCCGCCGCTGTGCGGCCGGTAACCCTCGGGCGAGGAGGGCAGCTGCCTGCGAGGGTTGCAGACACGCGGTGTGGGTTGATTGTCCGCTTGCGCCGCCGTGTTCATGTGGGTCAGCCGGCGCGTGCAAGGCCAGCGGCCACATGTGGGTCGGTCAGCGCAGCCCTTGGACCACCTCCTCAGGGGCCCTGGCGTGAAGCGGGGACAGCCCACCTCCACTTCCTAGCCGGTCAGGTTGCTGACTGATTGCCTATCAGCTGGCTCATGGCATGGCAGGGCGCGGCTGCTGTGCGCAGGTGCGGACCGCACCTCAGTCTGGCAGAGGGGATGGGGATGGCCGAGGAGCGCAGGAACCCGTCGAGCGAAAGCTTGCTGGGCGTGGGGGCGGCCGAGTAGGCGACGCGGCGGGCAGCGCCGCCGGCGGCAACGCCGGTGGGGACGTAGAAGTCACGCGCGTCCTCCACCTGAGGCAGGCGGGCGTTGCGCCGGTGAGGGCATGCGCGCCATTGTATGTGCGTCAACAGGTGCGCACGGGTGCTGCGTTCAAGGCCTGAGGGCCGAGGAGCCAGCAGCACTGCGCCGCCTGCGGCGGCCCTGCCCCACCGTCTTGAAGCAGCGCTTGGTGACCTGCCGCGCCTCGAGCACGAGCTTGCCGTCGTCGTGTAGCGGGCAACGGTAGTCGATGCCCACAATGGACGACCACTCGACCTCCAGGGCCACAACCTGACGGCACGACCGACAGGGTTCCAGGCGTTTGGCTCTGCTCCTTGGCCTGGGATCTGGCTTGCCGCCCCCTCGCTGGGGCCGCGCTTGGCATGCGCTTGGCCTAGGTCGGTCTAGGAGGTATATAGCCCGGGCCCTGCAACAGCCTGTACTGCAGAGCAGCTGTGCGTCTGCTCACCTTCTGCGTCGGGCCCTCCTCAGCTCCCCAGCTGAAGGGGTTGTTCTTGTCCCACCAGGACTGCACCACTTGCTGCCAGGCCTTGCCGAGGCGGTCCGTAGCCTGCCAGAGGGAGGCGGGTCCACCAGGGACACGTCACGCGTCGCCGGCACAGTGCAGCCACCAGCGACTGTGCCCGCCCACCTCCTTGTGCTCATCCCGAAGCAGGAGAATGATGAAGCGCTTATGCTCATGATCCGAGAGCAGGGCGCGGTAGGGGGCAGACCGTGGACTATGGATGCTGCGAGGCAACAACAACGGGTGTTCGACATGAGTCCAGGCGATGCGCAAGCAGCACTATGGTGGCTTTGTAAGCTTAACCCACCCGAAACTCAGCCCCGTAAGCGCGTTCAGCCTCGCGTCGCGCTCGCGCATTCTTTAACTGCGGCTACGCAGGTTGCAACGGCGTTTCCAGCATTATGGCAGCAGTCTGTTGTCAAGTATGTACCTCGCAGACGCGTAGAAGCGTGGAAAAGAAGTTCGTGCAATGCACGGTACATGGACACCGCGGCGTTAATCCAGCGCCAGCGCTGTCCATTGTACACATACTAGCTGTTCTTTTGCTAATTATCACGACGGAAAGCGTCATTGTTGGGCTGTGCAGGAGTGAACGCTCCTCCTGTGTTTCATTCTCCCCTTCTCATGGGCCCTGCGGGCACCTGCACCGTAACGCGAAGGGCATAGCTGTTGCCGCTGTGGAACGGCGCACGGGAAAGCAAAACGTCAACGTCAAGTCCGGGCGTTGTAAAGAGATATGACTGTAGAGTTCCGCATCAAGTTCGTCTCGGACTCACATGAGCCTGATCTGCTCGTGCGCGTGGGCCACGGCGACGCAATTTCCGAAATCGTCCGCCAGGTGCGCGCTGTGCAAGGGCTTGGTCGCTCTTTCTCCATATGATGTCTCTGTCATCGTGCGCTGACACGATTTCAGGTTCGGCACGCCAAGGAGCTGCCACCCAACAAGCATCTGCGGGTGCTCTGCGCTGGACGCGAACTCTACACAGGTGCGGCTTGCGATGTTGCGCTGGCACGCAACGCTCCTCTGTCAGGCTGCGGCGCAGCGGCTTCTCGCTGTGCTCGGGGGCCGTGCGTCCAACCGTTACGCACTGTACCGGGGTTGCGTACCTAGCGCACGTTCACGCCCCCAACCCTGCCGTGGGCGCAGATGACCCTGTGTCAAAGGCAGCGGCGAAGGTGCTGCACTGCATGGTGGTGGACACCCAGCCACAGCGGCCGGTAGCCCCGCAGCCGCAGCCGCGCAAAGTGGCCCCCGCGCCGGCGCCGCCACCGCCAGTGGAGCAGCCTCCCGTTGACTGGGTAAGCTCCAGCGCCCGTCACCCAACCCGCACCTGTATTGCTCTGGCACGGCTCAATTGCGCTGCAAACGCCTGCGGTGCCATGGGCGCCCCGCACCTGGCGCCAACCGCACTCGCCACGCCTATCCCACCCAACAGCTGGACGTTGTGGACCCAGGGACGGTGCTCATGTGGATCTTTGGGTCCATCCTGGCGCTGCTATGGCTGCTCTTCGTATTCTATGGTAGGTTGTGCATTCCTGCTGGTGCGGTATGCTGCGTCGGCCGCGCAGCGGCAAGGGCGCGGCCAGCCGGCACCAAACCAACACCCAGCGGCGCAGCCCTAGCTGTCTGCGCAGCCCTGTCCGCACAGCACCAGCCTGCCCCTGGACTCCGCCGCCCTGGCAGTGCTCCCCTGACGCCCCTGCGTCCTCCCCCTCCATCTGAACGCCGCAGCACACATGTTCGACCGCACCAGCGTGGTCATGCTCATCATGATGACCGTGGCCTTCCTCATCCCCTGCGTCCTGAGCTACCTGCCCTGGCCGGCGTTCCTGCAGCCCCAGCCGCCGCCGCGGCAGCCGGGGGCGCCGTACGAGATGTACGACCCCGCCACGGGCCGCAGCACGGCGATGGCGCAGCCAGGGGCCTGGCCGCGGCACCCATTGGACGGGGAGATCCCGCCCAGGCCGCAGGCGCCGCGGGCCCGACACAGGTGAAGCTGGGCTATGGCAGCTGCGGGTGGGCGGGTGCTGGGCGCGATGGCCGGCTGGCGTTGCGAGCTGGGGTGACGGGCATGCGCGCTGGGGCAAAGCCGGTGGCAGAGGCGGCACGCTTTGCCACAGCTAACCGCAGCTGATTTGTCATTTCGGCAGTTTGGCATCTGCACTCAGCGAAAAGACTCGTGGTTTGAAAGAGGTGCTGTGTTTGGCGAGTAGCGGCTAGGAAGAGGTGCAGGAGTGAGCGAGCCGGCGGCACGAGCATTGCGTGCTGACCGGCCGGCGTGTGTCATCATGTCCCCTTTTGGTTGTGGGTCATTCGGCACTGGTGGGTGGCGTGACGCGTGGCAGCTGGCTGCCGCTTGAAGGTACGGAACTGCACGGCTCGCCCCAAAATGTTGGTACCGGTAGCGTTGTAGACAGGCACGCAAGGTGCTGTTTCAGGCCTTCACAGGCATCGAAGGCGACTGGGCGCGTAAGGCTAGGCGCACTGCGTCGCGGGCGTGTGGACCCCGCGGCTCTGCTGCACGCGCTGCGGAGCAGCGTTGAACAAACGTCCGTAAGGACGCGCTTCACTGTGTTGCATAAAGCGAGCTGCGGATGCAGCAAGGATGGGTGCGGTTGCGGCGTCGGCGGCGAGGCGGCACGGCAGAGTGCTTAGAAGGCGCGTTGGTGTGCGGTTGACGTTGTGGGGCGGGTGGGCGACATGCTGACGCGGCAGCGGCTGCTGTGAGGCAAAACTGGCGGTGCACAAGTTCGTACCATGACATATTGCGCAACCCAAGCCGGGTGAAGGCCAGAGCGCGAGGGACCCTGCCTCTGCAGTGGCCAAGCTGCTCGGCAAGGCGGCAGCGTGTCTGCGCGCTGGCGGACGCAAGCCCCATCACGGGTGAAGGCAACCTGGATAGTTGGAAGCAGTGGTGCAGTGCGCTCGCTATAGGGACACGAGGCTTCGCCACACTCCCGGGATGGGGGTTCACTGTCAGGAGTTTAGCCCATGGCCCGGCCGCAGCGATTGGCGGATGGCGCAGGAACAAAAGCGCAGCACAACCGCACCTCAGTCCAACGTGGCGCTTGATCGGAGACTAGACGCTACAGCGATCGTGAATTTCAGCCAAGCCAAAGCTACCGCTAAAAGGCACGGATATTATTCTGCGCTTGGGCGTCATGTGAGGCGCGAGGGGGTGCGAGGGGGCGCGGGCGTTACAGGTGCGGGTTGCGGGTATGCGCACGCTGCGGGTACCTAGCGTCACGCCCAAGCTAGAAAAAACATACTCAAACATCACAATGGCCGCCCTTCTGTCCCGCACGCGTGCTTTCGCCGCCACCACCGTCGCCGGTGCGTTCGCCATGTGCAATCCCTCGCACGCGTCGGCGCGTCACGCTGGCCAGCAATTTTGAACCATTGATGGCGCACTTCACCTGTGGCGTGACTGTCGGCAAATTGATGCTGACCGGCGCGCAATCCATCCTCGCTTTCCTTTGCAGCGCGGAGGGCCCCGACGGTCCAGGTTCGCGCGATGGCGAGCCCCGCCGACAAGATCAAGTCCACCATCGCAGCGGACAAGGTGCGACGCACGTTTCACGCCCCGCCTCTCAACCGGCCCTTCGCAACCACACGGTCTCATCGCCGCCACACGCCACGCGCAAACCGGTTACCCCGCCGGCCTCAGCACGCCCCCAAACCCCGGGCCCCATGACCACAGGTTGTGATCTACTCCAAGACTTACTGCCCCTACTGCACCAGGGGTGAGTCGCACGCGTCACACCACACGGCTCACCTCCGCGATAGCAACACACTTGCCTGGTGACACTTGACTCCTACCATTGCCTCTCACCTCCCATCCGGGCACCTCACCTCATTCATCAATTCGCGCTGCAACCAACCCCACCCGTGCTGCACCTAACCCAACCCCACCACCCAGCCAAGGGCCTCTTCGCGGAGCTGAAGGTGCCCGCCACGGTCCTGGAGCTGGACAACATGGGTGAGGTGCCGCTAGCATGCTGGTGTTGCGCTTCCTCAACATTTCTATCCATAAGCCCAACCCTAGATTGACACCTGTGTTCATGGCTAGGCACAACAGTAGCCTTGCCTGCACGCGCGTCATGCGCGGACGGCGAACGCCCCTGCAGCTTGCGCCCCGTTTGCGCTTGCAAGGGGTCCAGATAGGGGCAACTCCAGAACAGCAGCGGGGGCTGCGTGCCTTGTAGTGCCTGGCTGTGGGCATGCCTGCATGTCGCACCCTGGTGCCGCACCCTGGGCGACTTAACGGTTGCGCTGCGCATATGGCTTGTGCCAGGCGGGTGCTCAACGGTCCCTGAGGGGGCTTCCGCAGATGCCAGCCCGCACCATCAACTCGCTGTCACTGCTCCCCACATGTGGTCGTGCTGTGCGGCTGCCGTGCAGGCGGCGAGGGAGCGGAGCTGCAGGATGCGCTCCAGACCATCACGGGACGCCGCACCGTCCCCCAGGTGGGACCGGCCGACTTGCATTATGTTTGTCGCTCTGCCTCGTGGGCACGCCGGTGAGCCGATAGCAATATGGTACAGGTGCCCAGCTTTGCGCTTGCATGTTGCAACCTCTGCAGGTGTTCGTGGGCGGCAAGTTCATTGGTGGCTGCGACGACACGATGGCGCTGCACGCTGCCGGCAAGCTCAAGACCACGCTCAGCGAAGTTGGCATCAGCATCTAAGCTAGAAGGACGTTGGCTTGTGCTTGGATGGCGGCAGGGGCATGCGCCGGGGGACGAGGGAGTCGTGTGAGGGGTCGTGACGGGACAATTCGGGTTCGTGCTGACCGGCCGGTTGGCGTGCTTTCTGTCGCGCTCATGTGCGGCATGTAAGCTGTAATCATTTTTGTGATCGCGCTCCAAAGTCTGCTCCCGACGCGTGAGACTGCAACCAAGAACCCGAGACTTTTCTGGAAAGCCTTAACACTTGCGGCTGATAACAGTTACAATATCCCCGAAAGGGGTAGCAGAGCCCACGCGATGGACTCGGGCAGTGACGATGAGCGGCGAGGCGGCGGTGGCGGAGAGACGCTCGACTTTGGGTTCCAGGAGGAGGAGAAGCCTATTGGTGGCCGCCGTGCGAAGGTGCTGAAGGAGCAGAAGAAGAGGTTGAAGGCGGGCAGCTTCGGTGCGTCGCGAGCCATGCGCACGTCGTCGCCCTGCGTTGCCGCAAGCCGCTCCATCCACCAGAACGTCGCGTACGCATCACGTGCGCAGGCGGCGGAGCCCCGCTTACATACTCGCGCGCCGGCCGCCGCCCGACTGCTCAACTCCTGCCTGCCTCCCCACGCCTCCCTTCCCGTCGCCCCTTTCTTTACCACGCGCTATCCTTGACCCCCGCCGCACAGACACCATGGGCTTTGCGCCCGAGGTGCTCCGCGCCATCAAGCGCAAGGGCTACCGGCTGCCCACGCCCATCCAGCGGCGCGCCATGCCGCTCATCATGCAGGGCCTGGATGTGGTGGGCATGGCGCGCACCGGCAGCGGCAAGACCGCGGCCTTCGTACTGCCCATGATCCACAGGTGCGTAGCAGCTGCCGCCCAATTGCGCGGTGGGCTGCATCGCCGCCGCCGCGACGCGCTAAGGGGCTCCGGCGCGCCCAGCTGTCCGGCGGCAGTAGCCAGGCTGCGGGCGTAATGGGCCCCTAGGGTGTTGCGTAGCCTGTACATCCGGCTCATGTGCTCAGGGACTGGCACAAGAGAGCTGCCGCGTTCGTGGTGTAAGCCAAGCTGGTGTGCCGAGCCCGAGGGCTGAGCCGAGTGGGTAGCCCTGCGTGTGTGTGGACCCTTGCAGGCTCAAGGTGCACAGCTTGCGGGCGGGCGCGCGCGCGACCATTCTGGCGCCCACACGCGAGCTGGCGCTGCAGGTGCGGGACGCTGCGTGCGCGGGTGCTGGGGAGGGCAGGACGAGGGGTGGAGGACGCGTGGGGTTCGTGCCGGGGCGGCGGTGCCTCCCCGTGGGCTGGCGCTGCAGGTGCGGCCGCGCCGTGGGGTCGAGCCGGGGCCGGGGCTGGCGGCAACCCCCGACCAGAGGGCGGCAGACATGCAGCTGACGGTCCCACAGCTGCAGCTGGGAGGGCTATGCGCGCAGCTGGCGCTGATGCGCTCCTGCAAGGGTCCGACGTAGTGGTCCACGGCCTGTGGGTCCCTCCGCGATAGCGATGAGACATGCGCCACCCCAAACTCGTCGCGCGCTGCCCCTCCTGCCGCGCGCCCGCTCCTGCCGCCGCCTCCGCCCCCCTGGCCGACAACTAGGAAACCGGATGGCGCCAGTTGCTGCCCCCTTAGCCGAGCGGGCTTGAGCCAGCGCGCTTATCATCCAAACACCGCATACCCCTCCACCCCCGTCCGCCCGCCCGCCGCAGACCCACAAGACGGTGCGCGAGCTGTCGCGCCACACCGACCTGCGCACCGCCTGCCTGGTGGGAGGCGACGCCATGGAGGTGCAGTTCGAGGAGCTGGCGAGCAACCCCGACGTCATCGTGGCCACGCCGGGTGGGGCGCCCCGGGGGCCAGGCCGGGGCTGTCTGTGCCTGGGCAGGGACAGCGACAGGGACCCGGGCTCGGCAGCGGATGTGCGGCCACACAGGAGTGCTGCGGGCGCTAGCTGAGGTGGTCGCGGCCACGCCGGGCGGGGTGTGGTGGTGGGCGGGGGGATACGCGAATGAGGGCTCAAACCCCGCGTGTTCCAGGCCCGTGTCGCGGCTCGCCCCGGCCACACCGGGCGCCGGCCTCCAGGTGCGCTGGCGCTGGTGTTGGCGCCCGCCTCGCCCCGCCCCACCCCGGCACACAGCACGCCTTGCCCTGCTCCAGCGTGACGTCCAGCCCCCGCAGCCCCCGACACCACAACGCACCCCCGCGCTCGCACCCAGGCCGCCGGGCGCTCCCCCGGCTCCACCATGCCCGACACTCGCGCGCTGACCCCTGGCCCCATGTCCCACCACCCGCCCCCACCCACTCAGCCCCGCCCACCCCCGCCCTCGCTCCCCAGGCCGCCTGGCGCACCACCTGGAGGAGGTGCAGGGCCTCAGCCTGCGCTCGGTCGAGTACTGCGTGGTGGACGAGGCGGACCGCATGTTCGAGATGGGCTTCATCAGCCAGGTGCGGCACCGAGACGGGAGCAGCGGGAGCAGCGGAGGCGGGGCCAGGGTGGCAGCTGCGGGCCAGGGACCGGGGGTAAACCGCCCGGGTGCGGGGACACCAGCCGCTTGCAACCCATGCGCTGCGCGGCTTTGCCGCGCCCAGCCCTGCGCTCCGCTTGCCCTCCCATCTCCCACCGCCCATCGTCCACCGCCCACCGCCCACCTCCCCCCTCCCGCCGCCCACCCCACCCCGGGTCGCAGGTGTCAGACCTGCTGCGCCGCATGAGCCCCTCGCGCCAGACGCTGCTGTTCAGCGCCACCATGCCGGGCAACCTGGCGGAGTTTGCGCAGGCGGGCCTCAACGCGCCGCAGCTGGTGCGCCTGGACACGGAGCGCAAGATCAGCCCGCAGCTGGGGCTGGCGTTCTTCACCTGCCGCGCCGACGACAAGGTGCGGCGAGGCTCCCTGGTGGGGGGCTGTGGGACGCTGTGTGGTTGGGCAAGGGAGCAGGGGTTGTTGTCGGCGGGGTCGGCGGGGTGGCGGCGCTCATGGGACCAGCGCGCCGGCGGCTCGCAGCCGCTGGGCTGGCGGGGCTGGGGGGCAGGCGCTGCAGGGGAGGGAGGCTGCCGCGAGGTGTGCGGCTCTTGCAGCCGGGCTCCCAGCGACAGCGCCCTTCATCCTTCTCCCGGTCCCTGGGGACATATCCCGTCCGACCCCCTGTTGGCTGACTCGTTCGCTACTCCCTCGATACACACCCTCCCCACCCCCTTCCTCGCGGCCCGCTCCGCAGCTGGGCGCGCTGCTGCACCTGGTGCGCGAGGTGGTGCCCGCCAAGCAGCTGACTATCCTGTTCACCGCCACGCGGCACCACGCCGAGTTCCTGTACACGCTGCTCACCAAGGAGGGCGTTGACGCCACGTGCGTGTTCGGCAGCATGGACCAGGTGGGGGCGGCGGTGTGGGTGTGGGCGGGGGGCCGGGGGTGAGGGGCTTAGCTGGGCTGGGGTTTGGTGTGAGCGTACGGGGCGAGTGGGGCCGTTCGGGCCAGGCAGGCCGGCGGCGCACGAATTTGTTTGCCGGTTGGGGGGGCGCACGTCTGGGCCCAGCGGAGGCGGGGAGCGGGGAGCAGCGGGGATGGGGTAGCAGCCAGCGACGAGCGGCCCCGCCGCTGCCCTGGCTACCACCCCTTCCATTCCTCGCTGCCCACCCTCCCGTCCTCCCCCGCACTCCAGACCGCGCGCAAGATCCACGTGGCCAAGTTCCGCGCGGGCCGCTCGCACCTGCTGGTCACCACCGACGTGGCTGCGCGCGGTATCGACATCCCGCTCATCGACAACGGTGCGGCCCGCAGCGGCGAGGCAGCACCGCCCGCACCACCGCACCGCCGCACCGCCCGCACTGCCGCACCGCCCGCACTGCCGCACCGCCGCACTGCTACACCCGCCACGGCGGTTCTGGCCTGACGCCGCGCGTTTCCGGGCGTACCCGCTCACTCATCCGCCCCCGCGCGCAACAGCGCAACAGCAGTGGCCCGCCCCTGTTCCCACGCCGCTCCTCACGTGGCCCCCGCGCCCGCCACCCCACAGTCATCAACTTTGACTTCCCGCCAAAGCCCGAGCTGTTTGTGCACCGAGTGGGCCGCGCCGCGCGCATGGGTCGCGCCGGCACCGCCTACTCGCTGCTCACGCGCGACGAGCTGCCGTATCTGCTGGATCTGCACCTGTACCTGTCACGGTGCGTACGGCACAGCGCAAGTACGGCACTGCACGGCGCAGCAGCTGGTGCGCCGTACGCCATGCGACGACACGCACCGACCCCATCCCCGGCCCTTTCCTCCCGCGTCCGGTCCGGTGCGCAGGCCGGTCAAGCCGGCGCCGATCGTGCCGGAGATGCCGTCCGCGTCGGCGCCGGAGGGCGCGGACGCGGCGGCGCTGGTGGCGGCGGCGGGCGTGGGCGCGGAGGCAGAGTCCGTGTACGGCAAGCTGCCGGCGGTGGTGCTGGAGCCGCTGATTGAGCGAGCGCGGGAGGTGGTGGACTCGTCGGCGGACCTGGAGGGCATGCAGGTGCGTGAGGGGGGTTGCGTGAGGGGGGGCAAGGGAGGCAGAGAAGGGGTGGTCGGCAGCAGGGCCCCTCGGTGCTGGAGGGCATGCAGGTGCGGCAGGGGGCGGGGGGCGTTGTGGGGCTGCCGCGTGTGGGGCTTTCGAGGGCGCGAGCTCGCTGAGGCCGAGCCAGAACTGCCAAGTACCTGGGTGTTGCCACCGGACAGAGGGCGCTGCCGGATAGCGGCTTGGGTCCCTGGGCTCTCTTCAAGCAGCCGTGCCGCCCGTCGCCAGTGCGGGACTTTCCGTGTGTGACCCGTGCGTGCGCTCCTCCTGGCGCCCGTGCTGACGCCGCCCCGCTCCTCCTCGCCCGCCTCCACTCCCTCCGCGCCCCGCGCCTGCCCGTCCCCCGCAGCGCACGCTGATGAACGCGTGGAGCATGTACTGCAAGACGCGGCCGCCTGCCAGCGCGCAGTCGGTGCGCCGCGCCAAGCAGCTGGGCGTGGAGGGCGTGCACCCGCTGCTGCTGGCGCTGCTGCCAAAGACCAAGTACACGCAGATCCAGGTGCGCCGCCGCGGCGGGGGCCTTGGCTGGTGCGGCCTCCTGGTGTCCGTGTGGGTGTGTTCCAGTGTTAGGTAGCACAGAACCCCACACGCGGCACGGCACGCCCCGGGTAGAGTGGCGCGTCGGCCGTGCGCGAAGGGAATGCGGTTAAAAGCACCTGTGCGGAAGCGAAGCCCAGCCTGACCCGGGAGGAATGGCGCGTCGGCCGTGCGGAGAGGGAA
>BDDC01000197.1:73691-88577 GCA_001662425.1 Chlamydomonas sphaeroides | reverse complement strand
CGCAGGAGCGGCGGCGGGCGTTGTGCTCGCCGCCGTTGCCCAGGGCGGGCCATTTAGCAGAGGGGGGGGCCCGAGCGCCGAGCGCAACACCGCTGAACTCCGGGGGAGACATAACGTTCCCCTCCAAAAACGCTTTACGTTGTCGGGGCGCAGGTTACACAAACAGCGATTCGCGATCCAGCCACTTGAGCTCGCCTGTCTCCTGGCACCGGCTGCCCTCAGGGCTACCGCCGAGACCTCGCCTGTCCAGAAAGCGCCTGGGCGTGCCCCGCCCCCGGCCCCCCTGCCGCAGCAACCTCGCCCCCGCGCCCGGCTTCTTCCAGCCGTCCTCAGCTCACCCCCAGCCATGGATGCCCCAACCAAAACCGTCGTAGCCGGCCGCCACCCTCGGCGACGGCAACGGCTTCCCAGATTGCAATCCGCGCAACGCCCGCGACACCCAAACGGCATCTCGCCCTGCCCGCTGGCCCCCGCCCACCATCCGCATGCTGCACCGGCACCCCCATCCCCCCGCTGCTTTCTCTGCACCACCCCTCCGTTCCATTCACGCCGTTCCATCCACTCCCCATCAGCATCAAACACCGTGTCCGTCCCCGGCCCGCCAAATCGTATCCCTCCACAGCATCCAGACTCCGGGTCCGCTTAGAGGAACGGCAGCAGCGCGTACTCGGCGTAAAACAGGTTCCAGATCCAGCGGTAGAAGCTGGCCACGCCCTCGCGGCTGTAGCTGCTGGCGTGCAGCTTGAGGGTGCGCAGCAGCAGCACGCAGCCCAGGATGGCGTGCGCGCCCGCCATGAGCGGCACGTTGAAGGCGTGGCTGTAGGTGAGAGCCAGCCCCACGGCGCCCAGGTAGTTGGCCAGCAGCAGGCTGATGGCTGCGGGGCGGGAGCGGCCGGGGGGGGAGAGGGCAGGATATGGGGCCAGGGTTAGTGTCGTGTGTCAGGGGTGGGAGAAGGCTGAGGCCGGTAAGCGAGGGGAGACGGGTGGCCGGGGTGCGGGCGGGCAGCGGGTGCGGGCCCGTGCGAGGTGGCGCGGGCGGCGGTGCTGGGAAGCGTGCGGGTTGACCGCACGGCCCATTGCTACTTCGAGCGGGTAACCGCGTCACACGCAGGCCCGCTTTGGCTTGTTGCCTTCCAAGCTGTGACTGCGGTGCGGCGCGCGCCGCACAAGCGCATCCACACCACCGGGCGCCGCCTCACCCAGCAGCGCCACGTTGCGCACGCCCATGCGCGTGGCGAAGGTGGAGATGTTGTTTGCCTGGTCGCCCTCCACGTCGGGCAGGTCCTTGGTGATGGCGATCACGGTGGCAAACACCGTCACGAAGACGGTGATGAAACTGAGCAGCAGGGGGAGGGCACGAGGGGTAGGGCGGGTTTAGAAAGGGCCGGCAACGGAGACGTAGTGGTAGCTGAGCAAGCGAGGCACTCCGGCCAATTCGACAAAGCACGATGAGGCGGGAGGGCCAGCTCTGGTTGGCGTCAGTGCGGGCTCGCGCGCAAGGCCCCGGCAAGGGGCTGTGGGGGTGGGACGGGGCCGCTGGCAGGTGGGCGCTGGGTGGGGCCTTGCGGAGCTGGGTCTGTAGCTGCCACCACCAGCAGCAGACAGCCGGGCTCGCCGCACCGGCGAGGTCGCTGCCCACGAGCCCGCGTAGGCTCTATTCGCGATACCACCACCCCATCGCGCCAGCCCGTCGGCGTTCGCCGGCGCGGTACGCAAGTGCCCTGCTGAGCACTACGCCACCAGCCCTGCAGTACACGCTGAGAGGCGGTGACCATCGTTGCTCCCGCCCTAGCCGAGCGCTCATCGTGCACTCTCTAGTCTGGGGTTGAACCGGTCCAGGTCCCGCCCCGCCATACTCAGGCGCTTCTAGCCCTAATCACGGGGCAGCGGCCCTGCCGCCGCGCGGCAGGGCCCGTCGTGCCGATCACCTGCCGGCCCCGAAGCGCGGCTGCCCTGACAGCCCACCGGCGTGCAGCCCCCAATCTGCATCCCACCGCCCAATTAGACAGCCCTCCACCCACGCGCCGGCTCCATGCCGCTTCTTGTGGCCCCCGGATGGCGCCCGGATTTCAAACCGTGAGCCCGCACCAAAGCGTGCCCCGCTGGTCGCACCTGACGGCGGGGCTCCACTCGAAGGGCAGCCCCAGCGCCGCGCGCGCCGCGCTGTACACCCCGAAGTTGAGCAGGAACCCTCGCACGATGGCGATGATCATGAAGGCGGGCACGGGGTACTGCTTAAGGCGCAGCGGCGGCACCGAGTAGACGGTGCCCAGGAAGAGGCCGAAGGCGTAGAGCGTGGTGATGACCTGCCCGAAGTTGGCGGCCACCACCGACATGCCGGTCGCGGCGAGCGCCAGGCAAAGGCCCCACGCGAGCGGCGTGGAGAGCTCGCCTGTGGGGAGGGTGGGGCGGGTGGGGAGGGGCTTGGTGCGCTTGCCGGGGCTGGGATAACCCTAGGGGGTGTTGGCTTCCCCCCGGCGACGCGCCTGGCTCCCCCGGCGCCTCACCCGACGCCACGGGCAGGAAGGGCTTGTTAACGACGTCAATATCGACGTCGTAGATCTGGTTGATGCCCACGATATAGCCATTGCCGCACAGCAGGGCAACCAGGCCGAGCAGAGCGCGCGGCAACAGCGACCAGTCTATCGCTTGGGGGTTCTCAAGGAGGACTCTGCAGGGCAAGCAGTGGCATGTGGGTCGGCCTGATCGCGCTCTGGCTGGCGGTCGACCGCACGATGCCAAGGTCAGTTTGCGCGCCTCACTTTGCCGTTATCGCGGATGTGCCGAGGATTGTTCCGCGAATTGTGTGAGGTCGGAGGAATTTCCAGAACGCGTTGGGGAAGTTGGAGACCTTTTGCGCAAAGCTTTCGCCCCCGGCCCCAGGCGGCAGTGGCACAGCCCCTGACGCTGCGGACGCAAGAACCGCGATGTGCCTACGTCCCGGTGCAGCCTGCACAGGGCATTGAACATGTTTGGCGCAGCCGAGACAGCGCGCGGCGAAGCGACTCACCGGCGCGCATGCAATCCGGAGCCTCCTTGCGCACAGCACCGGCCGCGACGTAGATGCTGGTGATGAGCATACGCCTCTACCGGTGGTGCTACAGAGGTCCATGGCCGAGGCTCAACAAAGCAATTGTGTGGATGGTGCAAGCTTCGCGTCGGCTAAGACTCGACAAGAGCGCAATGTAGCAAGTCGTGCACCAGTGAGCCACTCGCGTTAAAATGAGACTTGCACTTAAACTGAGCGTCGTGCTCGCCACACACACCACCTGCCGTACAGCGACCTCGTCCTTACATGCGTCCCAAGCAGAAACCTGTCGAACACCCGACACAGCCACGCCGCTTCAACTGCACAAGCTCCCATTAACGCGCCCCTGCCAACCCGAAGTAACCCCCCGCTCAGCATCGTCAGGCGCCTACGCTGGGGCGGCCGAGCCGTCCCGCGCGCCGCGGCCCTCCTCGCCGGTGCCCGCCGCCGACGGCGTGGCGCCACGCTGGGAGGGCGGCGGCTCGGAGCCCTCCTTGCCGGACGCCGCCCCTGGCTCCTGCTTCACCTCCTTGTCGGTCAGGTCACGATAGTAGAGCTTGTCGCCTGGGGCCGCCAAGGGAACGCGAGGGAGCGCGGAGCGGAGTCAGCAGCGGGGCCTCGCTCCAGCTATGCAGACACGCGCAGAACGCGCAGAACGGGCGGCGGAGACCGGTGGGCCCGCCCGCCGCGGGCGGCGGCATGCAGCTGATCCAGAGCAACCCCGACCGCCCCTTGCCCGCTCAACCCCAATACCCGGCTTACTCTTGAAGCGGGCGCAGGGGCCCAGGTCGTCGGAGCCGCCTCGCGCCAGCTCGCGCACGAGCCTGTGCGGCAGGCCCAGCCCCAGGTTGTGCAGCAGGCGGCGCAGGTCGTCGGTGCGCACGTAGCCGCAGCCGGTGCGGTCGAAGAACCTGCGGGAGGGCGGCAGGGCACAGCGGGGAGGGAGAGATGGGGTTGTGGGACGGAATGTACCAAGGGTGAGGCAACGGGGAGGGCGGCATGAGGCTGGGGTGCTACGGAAGGATTGAGAGCACGGGGGCGTGGGTGACGGGGTCGGGGCAAACGGCTGACGGGCAGCAACCGGTACATGAAGCGTGCCTGCAGGCTGACAAAAGCACGACCCCGCAGCCGCGCAGGCGAAGGCAGATGGTGGCTGCAGGCATGCACGCTGCGGGACAGAGCCGCGCTGCGGCACTGCGCGGCGCAAGTCCTGGTCGCAGGTCTGGCGCCGCGCACGGCCTCACCTGAATGCCAGCAGCAACGTGGTGTCCGTGACGTACTTCTTGCGCTCCCGCTCCCGCCGCCGCTTCTCCTCCCGCTCCTTCTCGCGCTCCTTCTCCCGCTCCTTCTCCCGATCTTTGTCCTTGCTGTCCCGGGGCTCGCGCTCCTTGGGGTCGCGAGAGCTCGACCGACCGCCAGCCCGGTTGGGCACTGGTGACTTGGCGGCAGCAGGCTTGGCGCTGGGAGACGGCTCGCCGGCGTCGTCGGCCGCCGGAGGTGGCGGCGGCGGCGGCGTGGGCGCGTCGGCCTTGTCTATCTCCATGTCCTCCTCTGCCACGTCCATCTCCTGAGGAGAGCGGGGAGGAGCAAGGGAGGAAGGGCAGTTCAGGGCACGGCGTGGCTCCGGTTAAGCGAGGCAGGATGGCGCATCAACAGCGGAACGCAATTCAGCCAAGGGCCCTGCACATGGCCACGCAACCCGACCCTCACACCTTAACGAGCGGTTCTTCCTTGACCTCGGCCGCCGCCGCGTCGGCGCCGCCAACCGGCTGCGCCTCCGCCTTCGCATCAGCCCCAACGACCTCAGACGGCGCCGGCTGCTCGGCCTCCTGCTTCACCTCCGCTTCCCTGCCCTCGCCGCCCTCCTCCATCTTCACGTCCGCGGGCACCGCCTCGGCAGCTGCCGCCTCGCTGCCCTCCGCGGCCTTGGCATCGCCGTTGGCAGCCTCGGCCGGGGGCTCGGCCTCATCCGCCTCCTCCTCCTCAGCCGCAGGCTCCTTGCCGGTGGCGTCGCCTGCGTCCTTATCCGCCTCCTCCTCCTCCGGCTCGGGCTCTTCCTCCACCTTAGACGTCTTGCGGCCCTTGGCCCCCTTGGCGCCCTTGCCGCGGCCTCGCCCGCGCCCCCGCGCAGCCGCCTGCGGCAGGACAGCAACCGACAGATTGTGAGGAGCGTCAGAGGCGCCCAGCCCACCAGTGCGTAAGCCGTGTGCCGCAATACAGAGGGATCCCGCAAGCTAGCTGAGCGGTGATAAGGAGCGTGGTGCTAGAGCTGGACCAGCGCAAAGGCAGCACACGTCAGGGGCTCAGGGCTGGGCTAGGCGCAGCGGCTGCACTCACCGCTCCGCGCTTGCCCTTGGCCTTGCCCTTGGCCGGCTTGGGCTCCTCCTCCTCCTCCTCGGCCTCCGGCTCGGCCTCTGCTGCCGCCTCCGCCGGCGCCGCCTCCGGCTCCGCCTTCTCCGCCGGCGCTGGCTCTGCCTCGGCCATGTCCGCGTCGCCTGCCTTGCTGGCCTCCTCCTCCTCCTTGACCTCAGCCGGCGCGGCGGCGGCGGCGTCAGCCGGGGCCGCTTCTGCCACGGCGGCAGTGGTGGCGTCTGCTGGGGCCTTGTCCCCGGATGGGTCCTGCACCACAGGACGCATGACACGTCATATCGCGAGGCGCCGCGCGCCATAGATGAGGACGGAGTTGTCACACATGATCGCGAGGCTAGCTGACGCGCTGTGTGGCCCCGCAAGCGCCCACCTCGCCGCGAGCGCGCTTGGCGTCATTGCCGCCCTCGGCCGCCGCCGCCTCGCCGCCGGCGCCGTCCGCCTCCTGGCGCACTCGCTTTGCGCTGCCAGCGGTGGCGCCCGCGTCCGCGGCGGCCGCCGGCGCCGGCTCTTGCCGCAGCTGCAGGAGCGCCTCCCTGTGGCAGCACGGCAGCAACGAGCTTCACAGGCATGCGCATGCGCATTACGGAGCCGCTACAGCAGCGGCGCGGAAAGCAACACCCGTCGCATGCCCGCAACTAGTGACGTACCGCTCGGCCAACAGCCCGCGGTACACGGTCGTGCCGTACTCCCGTGACAGCATGTCCAGCATGCACTCGGCGAAAACGGACAGCTCAAACGTCGGCTCGTCGCGGTCGCTCTCGTCGTAGTCGAGAAGGCCATGCAGCGACAGCGACACCGTCTTGACCCGGTCGAATGGCGACGGCGCCGTACTGCTGGCGTGGCGCAGCACGGCCGCGGCGGCGGCAGGCGGCGGGGCCGACAATCCGGCGCGGCCGCGCAGCTGCAGCGTCGGCTCCTCAGGCAGCGGCACCGCGGACGCCGCTGGCGCAGCAGCGGGTGCGGACGAGGCTACGACTGCGGTCAGTAGTGAGAGCGGGACTGCGGCGTCGGGAACCGGCCGAAATAGCGCCAACGTGCCATGCGGTGAAGAAGCCGCTAGCAAGGCAGGTGACAAGGTGGATGACTTCCGCCCATGCACGTCAGGCATCCCACCTGCGTCGTTGCCAGAGCCGTCCGCCGGCTTGGACGCGATCGCCTCGCCCTCCTTGCTGCCCGCTGCAGCGTCCACCATGGCTGCATCGCCGTCGGCCGACGGCGCGGCCTTGGCGTCTTCCTTGGCCTCAGCGCCCTCGTCCTTGGCATCAGTGCCCTTGGCGTCCTCCTTGCTGTCTGCCGCCTTAGCCTCCTCCTTGGCCTCCTCCTTGGCCTCCTCCTTGGCCTCCTCCTTGGCCTCCGGCTTTGCCTGCTCCTTGGCGTCAGCACCCTTGGCCTCAGCGCCCTTGGCCTCAGCCCCCTTGGCCTCGGCCTTGGCGGCGCCGCTGCTGGCCTTCTTTTCCTTGTCCTCCTTGGCCGGCCGCTCCTTCTCCTTGTCGGCCGCCGCCTCCTTGTCCCTCTTGTCCGCCGCCTCCTGCAAGAGCCCCCACGCAGCAGCACGTCAGCTGGCGACCACCCTGCAGGCCCCAACAGCTGCAAGGGGGCTGCGCACAGAACGGCAGCCCCAGCCGCAATGCGCCAGGAGACCAGCTCCGTCCACGGCAACAGCACCCCGCCCATTCCCTCCGGCGACGGCCTCTCTCGCGCACGCACAGCCAACCACCTCCACGCGCAGCGCCCCATCCCTGCCCCACCCCAAACCACCCTGCCTTCCCCCATACAAGGCCACGGCATGCCGCCCAAGCTCGGCCCTGGCCCCACCCAACAACACCCTGGCCCTTTCCCACGAAGCACTGCACCCTCACCGCACCTTTCTCCGAACCTCCGCCTCGCGCTTGGCCTCGGCCTCAATCGCCATGCGCTGCGCCTTGAAGGCCTGCTGCGACCGCGCCTCCTCGGGCCACGCCTCTGGCCCCGCCAGGCATGCGTCCGGCACGCACGCAAAGAGCACCACCACCTCCCGGCATGCCGGGTCCGACAGGCAGGCTCCCGGCGACGCAACCGCTGGCTGCGCCTGGCCATTGGCGGAGGCTGCTGGCGACGCGCGAGTGTACGCAATGTCGCACACGCGCAGCCAGGTTTTGCAGGGCGACAGGTCCAGGCCGGCCTGGTCGCGGGCGTAGCGGATGAGCGTGCGGATGAGGCCGCTGTCCTCCCTGCGCGGCGGTGGGCGGTGGTGGGTGCGGTCAGGGGGAGCATGGGAGATGCGGGGCGGCTGGTGGGTGCGATGGGCGTGGGCACGGCGGTGCGCTGGCAGTGCGACGTCGCGCGTCAGACGACGGGATCGCGGGCACACAGCCTGGCACCGCATGCGCGTCGCGGCGCCCGGCCGTAGCAGCCCTGCTCCACTGCAGCCCTTTCCCTCGTGCACACAGGACAGCCTAACTGCTACGCGCGCCCAGAACAGCCAAAGGACGAGACTCACTTGTCCGGCTCTCCGCCGTCGAGGGCCGGGTCCCAGGGCCCGCCCAGTGCGCCCAGCACGCCGCGCCGCGAGTCCTTGGCGCTGCCGCCCACCTCCGCGTGCGCGCCGCTGCCGCCCGCCTCCGCCGCCTGGCTGGCGCCCTGCGAGGGCTGCGCCTGCGATGGCAGCTGCGACGCCTGCTGGGGACCGATACGGCAGGACAACGACTTCGCATTATTGGGCCATGCCGCACGCCCGCCAACAGGCAAGGTTGGCCAGACACAGCGAGACGAGCAAAGGCTGGATGACTGCAAACGTGAGAGCACAGCTCGCGCACCTGCGGTGCCGGCGGGGGCTTGAGGAAGCGCGCGGCCACGAACTTGAGGGCGTTGGTGAGGTGCTGGCCGCCCTCGTGGTGGGGTCCCAGGATCACGTCGGCCCGGGCCGAGGGCGCCAGGCCCTGCACCAAGAGCACCTGGGGGACGGCGGGAGGGGCCCGACGCGTGAGTCATACACTGGTTCCCGGTGGCTGCGGAGTTGCATTCGGCTGCGGAGCAGCGGACATGCGAACTCCAACCCCGGCGGCGCCCTGCTCCCTCGACCCGTACCTTGGCCACGTAACGCACACCCTGGTGCGTGCCGCCGCTGTAGCCCGGCGGGGCCTGCTCGCCGCCCTCGGGCAGCAGCGCCGTGGTGCGCTGCAAGTCCTGCGCCACACGCAGGCGGGCAGGCAGGCAGGCAGGGGGCGCAGCGCGAGGGCGCACATGGGCACCGCGCACGCATCGCGCTCCACCGCTGCCGTGCGGGGGATGCGGAGCAGCAGCCGAGCTGCCAGGCCGCGCCAGCCTTGGGCTAATCCACTGGGCTGCACCCAGCCGAGCTACACCCAACCGAGTCCGGGCAAGCCCGACCGGCTGTTGCGCGGTGCGGCGCACGTGCCCGCCCCTCGCCCCTCCACGACCTCCCGCTTGCAGCGGACGTCGAGCCATTACGTCACCCAAGGCTTGGAGCCCAAGACCCCATCCGCCCTTACCGCCCACCCTACCCCTCACACAAGCACGCACGCACGCACCTGCTCGTGGTCCACCCGCACGGGCCGGTCCAGCGGCAGCAGGCTGCAGCCCAGGCTGTCGGGCGGCCCGCGCGGCGCCCGCAACCAGCTGCACAGCAGCCTGCTGAAGTCGTGCGGCAGGCTGAGGTGGCTGTGGCGCCGGAGCAGGTCGGCATAGTCGCGCTCCAGGGTGGCCACACAGTAGTGGGGCGCACGGAAGCTGTAGTCAACCGCCTTGCGAGCGGCGGGGGTGGTGGCGAGGGCGGTGGAGGGGGGCGCGGGCGCGGGCGCGGGGGAGGGCGAGCGGCGGCGCGGCGGCGGCGCGCGTCCCGAGGCGCCGGTCGGGGAGGGGCTGCGCGCCTTGCGGCTGGGCTCGTCCTGTGGGAGGCGGTGGCGGCGGGGGTGCGGCAGGGAGGAGGTGTGGTGAGGCAGGCGTGGGTTAGAGGTACAGGAAGGAGCGCTGTTGCGAAACGGTGTGCTGATGTTGTTAGCAGATCGCAGCGTCAACCCACCCTCCGTGTCGTGGGAGGCGACGCCCGCCGGTCGCGGTCGCGGGACGACGGCGGCGCCGCCGCGCGCTCGCGCTCCTTCTCCCGCTCCCGCTCCCGCTCGCGCTCGCGCTCCCTCTCCCGCTCCCTCTCCCGCTCGCGCTCCCTGTCGCGCTCCCGGTCCCGGTCCCGATCGCGGTCCCGGTCCCGGTCGCGGTCTCGGTAGTCCCGGTCGCGGTCCCGGCTGTCGCGCTCCCGGTCCCGATCCCGGTAGTCGCGCATTGGCGGCTGGCCGCCAGGCCCGCTGCCGCGCATCGGCCCCGACGGCCCGCCACGAGCGTCCTCATAGTCCCTGCCGCCCCGGCCCATGGGCCCCGGCCCCATGGGGCCGCTGCGGCCGCGGTCGTCGTCCCGCTGCGGCCCAGGCGGGCCGCCCATCGGGCCGCCGAGCCCGGGGCCGTAGGGCACACGGCCCGGCGGACCCATGGGTCCTCCCGTGCCCATCAAGCCCATGCTGCTCATGGGGCCCATGCCCATATGCACTGCTATGGCGCCGGAGCCCGTGCCGCTGACCATGGGCCCGGGGCCGCCCATGGGACCGCCGCGCGGGCCGCCGCCCATTGGCCCAGGGCCGGCGCCCATGGCGCCAGCGGGCCCGCTTGAAGAGCCATATCCGAAGCCGCCAGCGCCAGCGCGGGGGCCAGCGCCGGGGCCAGCGCCTGCGCCGGGGCCTCCGGCACCTTGGGCCATGGGCCCGCCAGCGACCATAGGCCCCGCGCCGCCGAGGCCGGCGCCGCGACCCGCAGGCGCGGTGCTAGCGCCTGCGGGCAAGCAGGGTCAAGGGCGGGCGTGCAGTTCAGCCACCAAGGATACACGGCTGGCCGACGTGCTGTGAGGTCATCTACCAGCACCCCTGACGACTAGAAGGTCACAGCTAGGCCGCAGAGGACAGCGCACCTCCGTAGCCGCCGACGGCAGGAGCCGACTGCGGCTTGGCGCCGTATCCGCCGGCAGCGCCGAAGCCCGCCTGGGCCACGGCCGAAGGAGCCACCGACGTTGGAACGGCTGGCTTGGCACCGTAGGCGCCAGTGGCGCCGCCGTAGGAGCCAGCAGCGGCGCCGTAAGAGGCGCCGCTGCCATAGGAAGCCTGCATACAGCGGGACAGGGCGGGCAACATGAGGCCATGCATGCGTAGGTGACCTCAGTGCATGCCTTAGCGCTGCGCTCTTCATTTCTTCTGGTGGTCAGAGACACCCACACAGCTACCATGAGAACGGCATCCTGGCCTCCGGCGCCCTTCGGCGGCGGCTGGCATTAGGGACCCCGGACACGAAGACAGCAGCGGGCACCAAGCCACGAGGCCGGTAGCGGCCCGGAAGGGAAGGCCAGTAATGCGCCCACGGCCCAGCAACATGCAGAGCGCCGCAGCACCCACCTGTGCCGCCGAGGGCCCGCTTTGCAGCCCCGGAGGGCCACCCTGCTGCTGCCCATACCCGCCCTGGCCCGCTGCGCCGGCCGAGCCGTATGAAGCCGTGGCGCCACCGTACCCCGCCACATGCGGGGCGGCGGGCCGCGCCCCGGCCACAGCCGCGCCCTGCTGCTGCGCCGCCGCAGCCCCATAGCCGCCGGCCGCGGGCGCAGATGTGTACGTCTGGCCAGAGCCGTATTGCGGTGCACCGCCCGCCGCGCCGTAAGCTGCACCAGCGGCTTGGTTACCGCCGTACCCAGCCACCTGGCTGGTTGCGTACCCGCCGGCCTGGTTTGTACCGTACCCAGCGGCCGGCTGCTGCTGCTGCGCTCCGTAGCCGCCGGCCGCCGGCTGCGCACCCGCAGTCACGCCCGTCCCCTGGGCGCTGCCGTACGGCCGTGCGGCGGTGGCTCCGCTGCCGGCCGCGCTGCCGCCAGCGGCCGCAGCGCCGTAGGCCCCGTACTGCGCCTGCTGCTGCGCCTGCGCTGGCGCCTGCTGCTGCGCGCCGTAGCCCGCCTGGCCCGTGCTGCCGCCGGCCTGCCCATAGCCGCCCTGCAGGACCAACACGTCGAAGGCGTCAGAGCAGCACCGGCATGCAACTCGCGCATCGCCCCAGCCGCGCCCCACCGATTCTTGCTCAGCGCCCCATCCGTCATTGGCTCAGCCCCACCGGCCCCAGCATCGCGCCCCTGCCCCTAACCCACCTGCATCATGCCCACCAGCTTGCTCTGCTGGTCCGCGGGCATGTGGGCCAGGGCCTGGGCCGCCGCGCCGCCGGGGCGAGAGGCAGTTCCCGCACCCGCGCCCGTCGCTGCGCCGACAGCCCCAGAGCCGTACTGTGCCGCGCCAGAGCCGCCTGAGCCGTAGCTGCCGTACCCGCCGGCGCCACTAGCGGCGGCGGCGCCGCCGGCAGCCGCCGAGCTGCCATAGGCGGGGGCAGCGCCCGGCCGGGCGCCGGCCGCGGCGGCAGCGCCCGTGGCTGCGCTGCCGGTGGACCCGTAGCCGCCTGTTGCGCCGCTGCCGTAGGCGCTGCTGGTGGCGGCGGCACCTGTGCCATAGGTGCTGCTGGCGCCAGCACCATAGCCGCCCGCTGCTGTGGGGTTGGGGTAGGAGGACGCGCCCGACGTGCCATAGCCCGGCTGTCCGGGCTGGCCATAGCCCGCGGCCCCGGTCGACCCGTACGCTTGAGGCTGTGGGCCCGCGGGGGCCGTGTAGGTGTTGGATGATGCGCCCGCTGTGCTGCCATACGGCTGCGCAGCGGTGCTGGCGGCTGCGCCGTAGCCGCCCGCGGGCGCCGCACTGCCGTACGCGGCGGCGCCCGTACCGGCAGCGGCGGAACCGTACGAGCCGGTGCCAGCTGCAGGAGCACCATAGCCTCCCGCAGCTGCGCCCGTGCCTGCAGCGGGCGTGCCGTAAGTACCTGAGGGGAGCCGAGGGGTGTCGCCGAAGCTCACAGAGGGCCAGATAGCACACGCGGAGTGTCTTAGCAATGCACTGCACAAACCTTGCTGTTGGTAACCAGAGCTTGGGTACGCCGCAGCCGAGCCCGTGGTGCCGTAGGCCTGTGAGCGGAGCGACCGCGTAAGCGCGATCTCACCACGGGATTCTGTGCTCCCACCCAAGCCCGCATTCCGAAACCTCAGCAAGATGCTTAACCTACCGCTCCATAAGCCGCCTGGCCCTGTGTTCCGTAAGCCGCGGCAGCTGGTGGCTGACCAGCAGCCTGTGGGCGTCGAACAATTGCATCCCGAGGGAGTGGGCTATTATATGAGGATATGAGCCTATCATGCTGCTTGGATGCATACAACGTCGCCGAAGAGAACTCGGCTTACTGCGCACCTGCCCATACGAGGGCTGCTGCTGGCCCTGCTGGCCTTGCTGCTGGCCCTGCTGGCCATACTGCTGGCCGTAGGCCGCGTAGTTATACTGGCCAGACATGGTCGTCGATCGCTATCCTTCGCGCACGCCGGAGCCGGCCCCGTGCCTTAGAAACGCATTTTTAAGTTGTTGTGTGCAAGTCGCGAGTGAGCGTGCTTTGACTTTTTAATGGGCAATCTTTTGCCCTTCGGGATGATGGGGCTGGGGTTGCCCATAGCCAGCACAGCGCACGGCCCCTCACAGCTGACAAGTTACCCTACTCATTGTTGTGCCTAGCAGAGGCAGCGCGCACTGTGAATGCTGTCGTGTCGCGCAGCGTACCCTACGTTGTCGTAACAGTGCCTGCGATTACGCAAATGACTGCGTGGATGCAGAACACGCTCGGAGGCACGCGCGCGCAGCGCGTCTCCAGAGAACGGCGCACGGAGACCGCTTGCCACGCCCAACCGCCGCGGCGTGCTTCACGGCCCGCGACCCCGCCACCCCGCCCAGCGACAGCCCCGGCAAGCCCCGACAAGGCAGCCACAAGCACTACCTCTGGGGCCAGTGCCAGTGCCCCGGCGGCCCCGGCGGGCGCGCGGCCTGCCGCCATCTTCCCGGCCAGAGAGCCCGCCACCACCCGCCAGGCGGCCTCCATCTTCCCTCCCAGCCCCTTCCAGCAACCAGCACAGCCAGCCCCTGGATCGTCAATTTTTGCCGCTGTGACCCGGGCACTTTCACCGATGCCGCTCGCCAACCTGGCGGCCGGCATCTCGCGTGCCATTTCGCCGCAGCGTGCCGGCGCCGCCGCGGCCCCCGTCCGTCAGGCCAAAGACCCGAAGGCCTTTGCCAGCATGGTGAAAAGGGCTGGGCCGTGGGTCAGCTTAAAGCTCTCCTGACGTAGTTGCTGGTGCAGTGGTGCTGCAACACCGCGGGCGCTTGCGTCAGCTGGCGTCATCTTCACCAGCGCGGCCAGCGCGGTGCCTGTTGCCACACCTCGACAAGCGTGAGGGCTAGGATGCCTTTGGGTATCCTTGGGCCAGGCGCCATGCTGACCGACCCTCAGCCCAGCCTCCTCACTCTTCTGCTCCTTGTACGCGCGCCCATTCACCCATCCACCCGCCCGCCCGCGTCCGTAACGCCAATGATGCCCGCCCGCTCGCCCTGTCTCTACAGGACGACGCCCGCGAGCAGCTGGAAAAGCCCCAGGGCATGCCCGGCGGCATCTCCTCGCTGCTCAACTGGATCAGCCAGAACTCGTTTGGCGACAAGGCAAGCACCCAGCAGCGCAGGCCGTGGGCAAGCGCGGCCGGGAACCCGGCCAGGCGTCGCAGGCTCCCCGGGGGTCCAGGAGAGCTGGGGCGCTCACGCCCGGCACCCACCTCCGTCCCCTGTGCCTCCGTGCCCTTGCCGGCCATCCCAGGCCTCCCGCGGCCCCGGCGCCATCTACCGCTGGCTCTTAGACAGGGCGCCAATGCCGGTGCGCGGCCCCGCCAGGTGGGTGCGTGCTGGCGCCTCGTGCGTGAGGGACGTGAAGCCACCGTCTCCCAGGCAGACGTGAGCGGCAAGCGCGCACGCGTCACGGGCACGCTGCACGTGGTTGCTTGCACCCAGCAGCCGTCGGCAGGGCCACAGCACGGTAGTGGAGCGGAGTCCCAACCTGCGTTGAAATGCGCCCAGAGCGTGCCTAGCAGGCGGCATATGTGTAACGCGGGCGCGCCCGCCCGCCTTTCGTGTGGCCGCCGCGTGTGAGCCCGCTGCCTCGCGCCTGCTCCGTCCCCTTGCAGCGACAACATGTGGGAGGTGAACCCGGAGCTCATGGCACGGGCGCACAACTCGCCGCTGCGCCGCATCCTGCTGGTCTCGGCCCGCACGCTGGCGGGCATGGCCACCAAGTGCCCCGAGGTACGGCGGACGACTGTGCTTGGTTGCGGATCCTACACCTCATTGAGTGGCTAAATGTCGACCTACCTTTGAGCACGGCCACCAAGGGCTCTCCAGATCCAGGGACCGTTTGGGACAGCCGGATAGCGAGCGGCCACAGGGGGTGCAGCTTGATAAGACGCAGTGGTCTTGCTCTCACAGTGCGGCGCAACTGTGGCGGGGCCGCTGCCCGAACGTGGTGGCGCACAGTGCCGGGGCACCGGGGTTGTCGACCACAAATTC